>JAEQML010073919.1:0-14684 GCA_016904865.1 Pissodes strobi | reverse complement strand
CCTTTTAAGCAAAAATTCTCAGCATTTAATTCACTTTTTCACAGACTTTTTAATATTCCTCTTTCCCCCAATGACTTTCAAAAAGAATTAAAAACTATATTTCAAATTTCTAAAAACAACGGATATCCTGATAATGTCATTAATAAAATTTATTTTAAACACCTCAATAAATCGTTAAACAAAAAACTTTTATGTAAAGATAATAAAGTAACAGTATACAGAAGTATTACATATTTTGATAAATTATCCAATCAAGTTGCTAAGAGTTTTTTGAGGGATTCGGATAAACAATTGTGTGTGTGCTATCGTACTTCAAACAACTTATCTAAACACCTGGTTAACACCAAAGATAATATTCCAGCCACCCACAGATCAGGCGTTTACAGACTCAAATGTTCTCATCCTGACTGTAAGGTGTGCTACATTGGACAAAGCGGAAGGAGAATTGAAACAAGGGTAAAAGAACATACTAAACTAATTGAAAATAACTTAAATAAGTTTATTACTAATACTTCTTCTCCATTCGCTAACCATATTATCGAGGCCAGACATGGATTCGTACCGGAGGCAGACGCGGAAGTTCTTCATGTTTGCCGGAAAGGCATAAAGTTGGACCTTCTAGAAATCCTTGAAATCAACAAGGCCATAAAATCACCAGATTATGTTTGTGTTAATGAACAGACTAAGTTTGATAGTAATCTATTTTTTAACTCCTTAAGTCCACACAGCCTTCCGAATTCCAATAAATTAATAATTAATACCCTCCTTGAGAAATACTAATTTCTCACCCCTCTCCCCCCCCCTTTTTCTTTCTAAACTTACCCTTTTCTTAACTAATCTGCCCTAGAGTATTTTAATTTCCACCAAATACGGAGTATTACCACTATAGTACTCTGTCTACGATCATTGATAATTCCAGCATGTTCCGCCTTCACCGTTATATATTCCTTCTTTTAATTCAATGTTTAAAAACCTTAGTTTTAACTGTGTTTACTAGATGTCACAACCTGTACCAATTTGTTAATTTATTTATTTCCTTTGTCATTGTTTGCTATGTAAACATACAACATTGTAGCTAAGTAGTGTGTGGTGAGTTTTTTAAAATTTTCTGTATAATTTTGACTATAATTGTAATTTTGACGCACTTTTGTTATTTTAATGTATTTATCTTATACAAAAATATATTTTAGAGTCTGATGATGATGAGTGAACTCATCGAAATGCATAACTCTTGAACTAAAGATTGGCATATTCATTTGTGGAGAAAAGTCTTCCCCCTTCTTCTAACCCGCTATAATAGCAACTCCACTTCAAGAATGGACTTCTACTTACAAATTAATAATATAACAAATAGTCAAACCAAATGGATTGAAAATCATACGGGCACTAATATTCCTAATTTCGCAGTGGACATCCTAGGTTAAAATATGCTATTGCTAGTATTGAACCAAGTCTTAACCATCTAACTGAAATGAAAAAGATGAACTTAGAACGAAAACCTGCAATATTCTAACAAGTTTTAAGATTAAAATAGAGAATCAAAACATAAATCACAATTTTCTACAAAACTGAGAAAAGCAAAAAAAAAATTAAATGGCAACCCTGAAATAAAAGTTCTCAAAGCAGACAAAACTAATAAAACAGTTATCATGACTTCCACCGAATATGACAATAATATGAATAATTTACAATGGCAAAAAACATAAACAAATAAAACTTGACCTTACAAATCCGTACCAAAAAAATAATAATGAATTAATAAACAAATGGGAAATAGCTCAGCAAAAAGCTTAAAAATTCATAACGCCTTACCGCCAAAAATTTGCGGACTCCCTAAATTGCATAAGGAAGGTATTCCGTTCAAACCGATAATATCATGTATTCAATCGCCATTCAGCGCTTTATCTAAATTTCTAAAAAACATCCTTAATAGAATAGCATACCAAAATGATTTCTACGTTGAAGACGCCTTCCAGTTTGAAGAAAAACTTAAGGCCATAAAAATTGCGGTACGCTATCGATTAGTATCGCTTGATGTTGTGTTATATACTAACGTATCCATAGTTGTGGCCACCAACATCATAAAAATGATATGGGATCTAATAAAGCAATTAACAGAATTTATCATTGCCACTGAACTCATCTTGGATTCAACATATTCCCATTATGAAGACAACATTTACAAACAAATGGAGGGTTGTGCGATGGGTTCATCCATCTCCAGGGTAATGGAGGATCTCGAGTCATCCATATTTGAGAAAGTAGAGTATGAGATCCCCTTCCTCTTCCGTTACGTGGACGACTGTATAACTGCTGTCCCCGAAAACAAAATAACTGATATCTTAAAATTCAATTCTTACCATGAGAAATTAAAAATCACAATCGAATTAGGACAAGACAATAAAATAAATTTTCTGGGCGTAATCTTGCATCACAATACGGAAAATATACAGACAGATTGGTATACAAAAGAAACTTCGTCCTCACGCTATTTAAACTAATTAACACCATCCGATATCCCAAAAAAAAAATCGGTTATCATCGGACTCGCAGACAGAGCTATTCAATTAGCCGATATAAAATTTCGAAGTAAAGCAATACACAATGCCAAAAACGCGCAAAAAATAACGAATCACCCGCCTCCTATAAATAATATATTCAAAAAATCAATACCCAAAAACAATAATTCGAGACAAAATAATACCCAAAATAAAGAAAAAATACATTTCGCTACCCTTGATTAACGGTTTATCACAGCCCATAAAAAAGCTTTTTGAAAAACATAACATAGGTATCTGTCATAGGGCCCACAATTTGCGATACAATAACTTCTCAAAACTTAAAACAATAATACCCAAAAATAAAAAAAGTAATCTTGTTTATGAGATACCATGCGAGAACTGTGATGGTGTATATATTGGGCAAACCAGTCAATATTTAGAGAACAGACTGATACGATACATTTAAAAAAAACGCAAATAATAGATAATTAATAGCGAGGCCAGCACGAAATAAAAAAGAGAAATTCTTGAGATTATTGCATTCTACGGAAATGCCATCAACGATAAGAGGGATATTAGCAGCCTACCGGTATGTGGCTAGTGTTGATTTTAAATTGTTTTAATGTGTACAGGGTGTCCAATTTTCGTTACTTTTGTATTCATTTTTTCTTAGTGTAGATAGAGGGATCCGGTTTTCGCAATACTGTGCTACTTTTTTTAAGAAACGAAAGATGCCTCTTACACAATTTTCATAGCCGTCTTAGTTATTAAGATACAGGGTGAAATTGAAAATCTCAAATTTTCAGGCAACCCTCGTATGTCGGTTATCTTATAACTTTTCGAAATGGTAAAAACGGAAACTTACATAGTTTTTTATGTAGAATTCAGTGACGTACTCGCTTTTTTTCTAGAAGGCTTCATTTCTCAGAAATGAAACAATTTGTTTTTTTTATCGAACACACTGTATATTTTCTACTAGTTTGGTGACGCTTGCTATAGGCTTTTCAAAAATATATAATAGTTGGTATGTCTTCGTAGTAATTAAGCTATAGTTTTAAAATTAAAGAAAGAAGTCTTTTTGCAAGTAGGCCGTGATTATAACTGATGATTAAAACAATAGAATCTCTTGACAACAGATCAAATTTATTTCGGAATAGTTTTTCTTTAGTTTGAAACAAGAAATAATTTTTTGTTTACCAATTTATTAATGGAGGCGAAAAATGTTACCGTGTTAAAATAGTATATTAAGATACTAGTTTTAAAAGACCATATTTTTTCGCACGAGCACGGAATTAGGAAACGACCCTCTTGCGGGGAGTTTCCTAGCGTGCGAGTGCGCTAAATGTCTTTTAAAACGTGCATTTTACACTATTTTTTCTATTTTGCAGGTTTTTCTATAAAAAACCATTAATATATTCTACTACCGATCAGCAGTTGCGCGGCCATCTTGTCATTTTTGACGTTTTTATTACTAAAATGTAGAAATTCCATTGAGAGCGGTGTCGCAATTTTTGCTAGTGGGCCTGGACATTGAACAATTTTGTTAATATCATAGCAACCAGTCAACAAAAGCAATGTCGAAAAGAGGTTCTTCTCCACACTCCTTTGCGTTTCGAAATGGAATAATTTTGAGTGCAAAATAGAAAAATAATATTTTATGACTACTGTTAATTTTAAAAATATAAATTTTCATATTATCGATTAAATTTATTCAACAAACTAACACTAATTATAAGAATGTTTTCCATTTTATTTACTTATCATAAATACTGTTCAAAATGGTTGCCGTTTTCTCTAATAGCATAATCATAAATTTTTGTAACTCTCATAGAGCGTTTAAAATTATTAATGAAAGGCCCGCCAAAGACTGAAAAGCCAAATACGTAGCCTCCCGAAGTTTTTAATGTAACGATTTCGGGGCTTGTAAACTTTATTTTGCATGAAACCCAATAAAAAAAATAGCGATCCGGGGTGATGAGGGGGGCCACCTTATAGGTCCATTAGTGGCTATCCATCTAATGCGAAAATTATTTTCTAAAAAAGGGCGTACTATCTGAGCATTATGAGGAAGTGCTCCGTCCTGTTGAAAATATATATTATTTAACTGAGTTAAGGGGCCATTATCTAGTAACTCAAGCCCAACATCTTGTAGAATTTCCAGATAACGGTTTGCGGAGAGACCTCCTTCATAAATGCGATACGCTATTTCATTTTCCAAAATAAAACAAGCGTCACTAAACCCAAAACGTCTTTATTGTTCCCGTTCAAATATAACGTGGTGATTTTCTTGCGACCAATGTCTTGTATTATGCCGATTAGATATGCCGTCACTCGAAAAATAAGCTTCAAATCAAAATCAAAATAGTTTATTCATGTCAATACAATTTCTTGTTTACCACGTCAATAATTTACCACAATAATATAACTATAATATAACTGTCAATAAGGCTTATTAAAATATCAAAAAATTAGAATATTCGGTTGAACATATTAAAAATAGTCACCACAGAAAAAACATTTACGGAAACACCTTAAAATTTAAATTTAAATAAATAAGTAAGCCCTTAATGGGCACCATTTTAAAATATTTGATACAGCACAATATTCGGTTGAACATATTAAAAATAGTCACACAAAAAAAACATTTACGGAAACACCTTAAAATTAAAATAAATAATTAAACCCTTAATGGGCACCATTTTAAAATATTTGATTACAGCACAGAAACTCATCACTACTATGAAATACATTTCTAATCAAAATCTCTTTTATGAAAGACTTCAGTTTAGTTAATGAAAAGCTTCGCACATTAGGAGGTAACTTGTTATAAAATTTTATGGCAAGGTGCTCAGGCCTGCACTGGCACTTCTTCAGCCTGCAGTATGCAGTTACAAGGTTATCTCTTCCACGTGTTGGATAATCGTGTATATCACCGTGAGAAACAAAATTACATAAATAATTCGTTCCAGGATAAATACACTCGGAAAAGTTAGCATTCTAAGGTCTCTAAATGCTCCCCTGCAGTCCTCTCGAAAGCCCAAACCAGCAATGACCCTGACTGCCTTTCTCTGAAGCGCAAACACTCTGCTCGCCAACGACGCCCCACCCCACGCCATTATGCCATATGTCATAACAGAATGGAATAGAGCATAATAGGCAGACAGTAATGTCTCCATTGAGACAATGCCCCTCAGATTCTTCAGCAGAAAGAGGCAACTTCCCAGCCTTCTTGACACACTCTCCACTTGGACGTCCCATCTTAGAGTGGGATCCAGGTAAACTCCCAAGAACTTGACAGACTCCCCATTGTCAACACCCTGTAAATCCCGTAAAGTAAAAATTAACCTTTGAGTCTTATCAGTGTTCATGAGAAGCTTGTTAGAACGGAACCATAGCTCAGCCTTCTCATGCGCCTCCAACGCCTCCCCCTGGACGGCTTCAAAATCATTGCCACGAACGGCAAGCGTCGTGTCATCCACAAAGAGAGTATATCTTGCATGCGCCTCACTCAGAGGTAAATCATTGATGTAAATCTTCATGAGACCAAATTATTGATCTGGCAAAATTAATATTGGTTCGGATTTGTTCCATATACCAATTGCAAAAAATTAAACGTCGTTCTGGATCTTCTGGATGCAAATGGTATATACGATTTTTATTTTATAAGGACGAAATGTATATTTTCTTAATATTGTCTGTACCCGATCTTTCTCAATGCCTCTACATGAACTCGAAGACTGCTTTTACACAATCTAAACCATGTTGGGGTTTGGAACCTTCGGCAAAATGCACTAAAACAGACTCTTATCCACAATACGGAAACAGAATTTTTGCACTCGACGTGCGTTTCGCTAACCATGTTAGCATCATCAGGAGATGATTAAAACTAAACTTAAAATCTACCTAACCCTCTTTCATACTAACTGTTTGCTTAATCAAGCGAAACCAAACGGAACCAATCCTGGAATCCCACTAGTCACGATCGAGCAACCAATACAATGGACCAAACGGAATAGGCTCTCTATCTCTATTTAAACTATTCTTACATTTAATAATTTCCATACTTTCATATGCGTCTAATAATCTCATATCACTTATATTATGAATTAATTTTAGATTTTTAATTGTTATTCTATGATTATTATCAAAAAGCATGCTTGGCAACACTTGATTTTTCAGTTCTCCCATACTTTAAATGAGCTATGTGTTCTTTGAATCTCGTTTGTATAGATCTTGCAACACGTTTCTTTATAATTGAACCCCAATGATTTTTTTTCCCAATTAATTAAAAAAAATGAACCTAGCCCCGGAGAGTCGCGTTACAAAGCCCGGCCCCTGTCGTGGGGTCGTTTGAGCGCCACCCGTTCTAGCCAGCTAAACAAAAAAGCTCGGCAGGTGTTGTACCGAGTGGCTAGATTCGCTCATAAAATTAACCGGTTCCTAATTTCGAACTATCAAAAAAAAAAAAAAAAAGAATAATTATGGAACTATAATCAACTAACTTAACCTATCAAAAAAACACAATCTAAAAATTTAATGGACACTATATTTGCTACTAAATTCTTTTTTTTTGCAAACACAGCAACAATCTATCTGGAGAAAATGGTTAGGTTAAAAAAAATGTGGTTGAGTAGACAAAAGAATGTTAAATGACTTAAAGTAATTAATAAAATAAACTGAGTACAATATGAAGATTGTACGTACAGAGACCAATTCAGTTGGAAACCCTCAGTTCTATATGCCTTATCACTAAATGCACTAAACTACTTATCAAAGTGATCACTTGGCGCAGACTAAGCTTCTTACAACTAGGTATGCGTGCGCTAATAGCTGCACTGATGGTGATAATAGGCCGCAATGAGCGGACACAATGATTAGATCAAAAAAAAACTTGAGAAGTTAATAAAAGCTCCAGATCAGATTAAAACTATGGTTAGCTTGATTCAGATGATAAAAAGATAAAATTCAGAGCAGTTATATCTGCCGACTAATTAATGAAATGAAAAATTAATGAAAATAATGAAGTTATCCAGCCAGCACTTATCTTTTAAAATGAGAAAACAAATCAAAGCAATTTGATTAACTGGTCCGATAAACCAGTGAATAAATGTAAATTAAATTAATTAAAATCAATGAGCTAGCTCAATTCAATGTTTGATTTATATCAATAAAAGTAAACGAAGATTAAACATAAGACACAATGAAACATAAAACGTATACCCAAATCCCGTCGTCGAACTCTGTCGATGGCCTCTAGTGCGCGAACCACAGCAGTTCTTTAACAGAAGTTCTGGCCCAGCAGAAGAAATTGGTTCGTCAAGTAAACCTGGTCCAGCAGAAGAAGTTCTGGCTCGGCAGAAGAAGTTCTGGCCCAGCAAAAGAAGTTCTAGCCCCGCAGAAGAAATTGGTTCATCCCGTAAACTTCTGCCCAGCAGAAGAACCCTGAAATAATCCAGTACGCATTAAATGACGCCCCCTTACTTTAATAAAAATCATAGACCTCCTTACTTTAATAAAAAAAACATAGACCCCCTTACTTTAATAAAAAATCATAGACCCCCTTACTTTAATAAAAAATCATAGACCCCCTCCCTCTTTGCATAAATACATCTTCTTTATAAAACAAATTTTCCCGGACAAAAAAAAACCATGGACTTGCAGTGCAATAAAGCAAATAAAAGATACATTAGGGTTCAGGTAACTTGAATATAAAAAGATAGGTATGAATCACCCCTAAAAGAATATATAACTTCCCCATATGATCAAAATTAAAGTTGCATTAAAATAAAAATTCGGATCAGGTAAAATGGAGTAGATAAGATAACACATGGGAAAAGCAAATGGCGTTATGTGCACAAAAAAAAAAAGGTAGATAAGCAGTCAATTTCATTAATTTAGGCAAAAATGGTAGCGATATTTACCTCACATTCGGACTTGAGGGTATATTAGAGGAGATTCGACGGTCTCGGTCTTATGGGACGAACGTGGAAGCCGCTATAAATAATGGAAATAAAAAAAATTTAGCAAAATGGCGGTCAAGTGCTTCATAGGCCACAGAAAAAGGAATCCAGAGAAAATGCTTACCTAGTACAGCTTGTAGAGCCCGAATAATCGGTCGTGTCAAAACACAAACAGAAACGCACGATAAATCCCCTCAAAAGGGTTGTATTATTTCACAATACGCAAAACGTGCAGTTTCTCGCTATACTGGCAAACGTTTCCCAGGCGAGCAAAACTAGAAAAGACCTCGTTCCCTCTTCCGTCAATTTGCCTTAAATTAAATACGGCGACACAAGTAGTCATGGGCTGAAAACTTGACGAGTGTTTCGATACAAGGAATAATTCTAAGAAAATAAACGCCTTAATTCTCGCTTATTATGGTGATAAATGACGGCGGAAGCCACGAGTAGTGAGCTAAAATTACATTCTTCCAGAAAGGCTAGGAAATGCTCTGACAGAAATAATAAACCTTCAAAAATCTAAACCGAGAATGAAAAACGCGCGATACCTAGCCCATTCCTATTATTTCGCAAAAACCTTACAAAAAACTGGTCCGCTGTACCGAACGAGACATATATTTAAAGCAGAGGTCCAAAAATGATCTCCGGAACATCAACCTAGGGTTCTCAAAAGGTAATAGAATATTCAAACTGAAATTAAATTATGGTTCAATAAGTCAAATGCAACGTATTTGCTGGCTAACTGAATTCTTTAAAAATATAAATCGATTCGCTGGCTGTTTATGATAATATAATGCAAATCAAGCCAAGTTAACTTAATAATAAGGTACATACATCGCTTATCAACTAAAATAGATAATCACAATCGATTCTAAAAGCTAATACGAATATATAGCTAATCTATACTTAAAATATAGGTAATTTTACATTGAGAAAAGAGGCAATTTCAAGCGAATTATTAAGTTCAGAATTAATAAACCGATGAGTGCAAAATACAGCATAGGTTTTTCCCTAAATGCGGCATATAAATGAAATTTTAAAATTGGCAAAATCGAACTGTTACAATCTTCTAGTTTGCCCAACATATTTTTGGTTACAATCCATGCGTCCAATTTCATATATTTCACTTCTTTCCAATATTTCAATTTTGTCCTTTGGACCATCCAATAATTTCTTAATATTAAACTGAGTTTGGTATACTAATTTTAAACCTACTTCTTTAAAAACTTTTTGGAGACCTCTAGTAGGTATACTAAGGATTATATGGTATCGAGACATATTTCGTATTTTCATCTTGATTAACGAAAGAAGTGGAATCATGAATGGTCTCTCTAAACACATGTCTAATAATCAGTCTATTTAGTAAGTTATTATTGAAACTATTAACTTTCGCTATATTCTTAATTGTCTCTTTTTCATTATTAAATATTTCTCTACTGAGAGGAAAATTGACCATACGGTGTACCGCAGTGGAGTCATTAGGAATATATCGGTTAGTGGCAGTACTTTTTCTATAAATATCAAATTCTAGTGTGTTATCGTTCCTAATCACTAAAGTATCCAAAAATGGTAGTTGGCCATTATTCTCAACTTCATAAGTAAATTTAATGGTGGGGAAAACGGTTATTTAGTTTTGTTAGAGCTCACTCCATCAACACTTGATATTTGTCGCCTATCTGTGAGATAGCTTTGTATGAGACCGCAAGCACACCGGGCAACGCCATAATGCCTCAGTTTGGCCAGAAGGATTTCATGCGAGACACAGTCGAAGGCCTTGGAGAGGTCGCAAAAGGCTCCCACAAATTTGCCCTCCTCAAAGCCCCCGAATATGGCATCGCAAAGTTTATTAACTGTCATCACTATGGATTTTTCCCTTCGAAAACCAAATTGGTCTGCCGACAGGAGATTGTTCATTTCAAAGTATTCACATTGTTGGTTTTTAAGAAGCAACTAAAAATGTTTGATATTACAGGAATAAATGAAATTGGTCTATAGTTATTCAAGGAGGAGTGATCACCACTTTTAAAGATTGGTACGGTTTTACTAATTTTAAAAGCATGAGGATATGTACAATCAATAATGCAGGCGTTAAACAACTTCGTAAGAGGAGCGATCAGAACATCCTTCATGGATTTAACAAGGGCAATATTAAGGTCATAAATTTAATATCTTGACTATGTTTATTCTTCAACGGATCTGTTGCATTCCTAACGTCATTTTTTTTTTCAGACAGGTTACATACAACCTGTCTGAAAGAAAAAAATAAGGTCAGGATCCACAGTGCTGGTATTATTTAGGTAAGTATCAAACACAACACCTGCCCGCGCCAGAGAAGCAACCAACTTGTCAGCAATGTCAGCAAAGAAGTCATTAAACTCATTTGGTTCAATATCTGGGACCGCTGATTTAGATCTATTTCTGCTAGCATTGATAACATCCCAAGATGCTTTAGCAATGTTATCTGCATGTTTAATGTATTTGATGTTGCGGACTTCTCCGCCTCCGCAATTGCCTTCCTATAGACACCCCTCGATGCCCTCAGTTCACTGCGAAGCAGCGCACAGTGAGACTCCCAGCACATTTCATTCAGCACCCTAATATCATCCCTCATCACCCGAAGCTGTGGGGTAAACCTGCTAAGGATTTCCCAAGCGCCGCTGAACCTCAGGGAATGCAGCACCCCCCAAAACTAAAAACTTATCGAGAAACTGATTGCGCTTATCATCTACAGAAATATCACAATTTAAGAACACCCAGCTTTCATTTTCAAGCATATTGTAAAAGAGTAATTTGCCTTTATTGGTTATGTGACGGCACGTAATATTTGTTTTTTGTTTGTGTGGTCTGTCCAGTAAAAAGTTGACCCTCCGAAGAAACTCTATAGCAGAGTGATCCGACAATGCAGAGTCAAAAACATTTGATTCAAAATTATTCAGGTACTGAAAATTTAGGAACAAATTATCAATACAGTGATCTAACCTAGTAAATTTGCCGCTTAGACTCTACAACATGTAAAAAAACAATTTTTTTCATTATATTCCCTTTCAAAGTGTATGTTAAAATCACCTGTCACAAGGACATATTTGTTCAAACAAGTATATAATTTAAGACAACATTTATTACATCTAGAAACACATTAAAACTTGCATTTGGCGGACGGTAGACTACAATAATAACTACATCTAGTTTTAAAATTTCCAGAGCACAAATTTCACAATGTCTTTCACCTGAACAACTCATGATGTTGTCGATTGGTTTCGTTTCCCAAATTTCGTCATAGAGAATTACAGCTCCCCCATGTTTATTTGATGCTCTGCAGAAATACGCCCCTATCTTGAAGACCTCTACTTTTAAGAGCTTTATTTCATCTTCCAACATGTAATATTCAGTAAAACAGGGAATGTTGTACCTGTTTTTATGGGCCTTCAGAAAAGCCTCTATTTCCCCAACTTTATTTCAAACTGATCATATGTTTATATAAAAACGGCAAAAAATTGCTTCCAGTTTGTCAGTGTGTGGACTCAGGGCATTTGTGTTTAGCAGTTTGTATACAGTTTTGGTGTTGTGTTCTATAAAAAACTACCCGCATTCTGTAGAAAGTCTTTATGCTTTGCAAATATGAACCGTTTTATACCTACTTGGAGAGGACGTTCTTATCATTCAATTCGTCTTTACGGTTGAGAGGCGCAGTTAAAACAAAACATTTCAGCTTGTTTGCATTGCTGGAGAGCTCCTTAAACATTAAGTTTTAATTTTCAAAACCTGGCTTTCCTTTCACATAGTTTATTATCATTTCTTCTGTGGTTTGCCTCTTAATTCGATCGAGATAAATCCAGGCCTTTCTATCACCGCCTGCAAAACCACTGTTTTCATTTTCCGGTTAAATGTTTGCATTTCCCAGACGCTTTTTTTTGTACTGTCTTCTCCTTTGTATAGTCAAAAGCGGTCTTATCGTGCGGGTCCAAAGGTCACATTTTTCATTAAATGTCAGTCCTTTGACAGATTTTACACGCAAAATCTGGCACGAATGAAGTTTTTACTGAAAATTGTGACCTTTGGACCCGCACGATA
Source organism: Pissodes strobi (assembly GCA_016904865.1). NCBI lineage: Eukaryota > Metazoa > Arthropoda > Insecta > Coleoptera > Curculionidae > Pissodes > Pissodes strobi. Next base: position 2,152 of record JAEQML010073919.1, on the reverse strand, counting down.
AGATCGCTTTTGACTATACCCGCTGAAATTGGAAGTCATCATCATTTATTATGGTTTGGTTGAAGTTATGGTTACCGTCAGATTCTTCTTTGTCTTTTAGTAGTTGGCTCGATTGCGAAAATCGCAAAAATGTCCCTGGGTAAATATTCGAACTCCTGACTGATCTAATTTTCAAATTTACTCCTGAAAAGGTTAGCTAAGAACAGTTGCCCATTGCCGTGCCTTCAAGTTATTGGTAATAGTTATTTTTATATTGAAAATAATTTTGATCCATGTAAATTTTGGTTAAAGTTAAATATTCTTGTTTGATTTCGTTATCAAAACTTCATCTCAAGTAATTCACCAAGGTATTGCAAGGTCTGTGCGATATTGGTACGCCAGGGAACAATGAGCTAACATCAAAGGAGATTAAAATTTCACCCTCATTGAGGTTCATACCTTTAATTTTGTTTATGAAATCTAAGGAATTTAGTACTCCTGAATTCTGTTGTTTTATGGGTAAAATGCACAAGTCCCTCCGCTACAAAAGAAAAATGGCATTGCGCACAGCAATAAAATATGTTAGCGTCGAACTAGAGGGGGGCTGTGTGTCAGTGGGGGATATGCAGCGCACGGTCCTCGCTATACACAGCAGGATTTCCTAGCCTTTTTGCAGCCAGGCTGCATATCGATCTTAATCGGCGATTTTAATGCAAATCACGTAAATCTTGGCGATAATTACACAAATTTTCATGGGCGCATTCTAGAATCAATACTAGAACAACCTGGAAATCCAGCTTCTACGCCCGAACACCCCCACTCATTATCCTTCTGATGCTCGCAGACGGCCCTCCTTCCTGGATGTGGCGATGACCCGAGGGATAAACAACAATAATGCATTCAGAGTGATAAATGATCTTAACTCGGATCATTTGCCAGTCAGGTTGAGCCTGTCAGCATTGAGGCCTGACAGGCGGCCGGCAGCCTATGCGACATACATCTCGTATAAAAACCTTGACTGGCAAATGTTCCGACGGAGCATGAATGATATCACTCTTATCCCAAGGCAAATCGACACTATCCAGGAACTAGAGCAAGAAGTGAGCACATTAACCACCAATATCCAGCGCGTACGTGACACCCCATGTCCGGTAGTCAGGAAGAAACCATACGTGGAAACTCTTCCTGATGACATCCTAAACCTCATTAATTTCCGGAATCGACTTCGAAGCAGGTGGCAAAGGAATCATAATGACATAGAAAAGCGGCGAATAGACGCGATAACCGGGCAGATTAAAACTAAAATCCGAGAGCATAAAAGCTCAAAATGGATGCGCTTCGTGAATGAGCTCGGCACAGAGGATGGCTTTCTGTGGAAGCTCGCAAGGCAGGTCCGCGGTGCCCGAGCTGAATTCCCGGTGATTCATCATCGAGGCCGTGACATCCTTGATGATCAAGGAAAGGCTGAGGCATTCGCGGACTTCCTTGAGGGAGTCCATAGCAGCAGTTAGACACTGTGCCATTGCATGCGCTTATCACGGAGCGGTCCAATCTGTTCGGTGCCCGCGCCTATCCTATACCGCCCACGGTATTCGAACGGATCCGAATCTCTCCTGGAGAGAGCCGCAAAGTCCTAAGCCGCCTACCTAAGAACAAGGCTCCGGGAATTGATACAATTCCTTATCTCCTACTTAAAAACCTTCCATCAAAAACCCTTATACAGTTAATGCATATCACGAATGCTATAATCCGTTTGCAGCACTTCCCTAATTCTGGAAGGGAGCGAGTATAGTGCTGTTTCATAAGAGCGGCAAAGACCCGCATCAAACGGCCTCATATCGACCAATATCGCTCATGAGCACATTGAGCAAAGTTGTCGAGAAACTTCTGTTGCCGAGGTTTAGCAGGGCTGCCGAGAGCCTGGGTGTTCTCCAAAAGGAGCAGTTCGGCTTTCGCGGTGGGCATAGCACCAATATGCTTGCCGCGAAAATCATGTCGGACATTTATGAAGGCTTTAATAATCGGCATTGCACGGCCCTGCTACTCCTCGACATCGAGAGGGCGTTCGACAAGGTGTGGCACGGTGGACTGCTGCATAAGCTCTTCATTGAGCATTGCTTCCCAATGCATCTTGCAGCACTGGCCGGGTCATACCTTGCCGAGCGCAAATTCT
>JAEQML010073918.1:0-14685 GCA_016904865.1 Pissodes strobi | reverse complement strand
CGCCATGAAAAGTATCACTTTTCCTCCATATAAAATAATATACTATTGTATTGCTTATTTCGATAGCCCATGAAAAATAAGTGGACACGAGTTATTTCTTTTTTTCATAAGTCTAAACATAAGGCAGAGACAACGCCTTGAAATGTGCTTATGACGTCACAATACACATGAATTGTTACGTCGCACCATCCTTAGTATACCTATATATACAAAACTAAAAACTGGCATAGCTCTCGTAATAATCATCTTTAGAGGAAATAAAAAAGTACGTATCGATTTTTTTTTTCACTGTTCTATAGTTTGCAATGAAAAATAATCAGTTTAATTTTTCAGGAAAGTTCCTCATTAGAGTACTCGACGTGCGTTTCGCTAACCATGTTAGCATCATCAGTTTTAATCATCTCCTAATGATTCTAACATATTTAGCGAAATGGGCGTCGAGTGCTATAATTCGGTTTCGGTATCGTGAATAAAACTCCGTTTTAATGAGTTATAACATATATTTGTAGGCATGCTTATAGTTGTTTACGTAATCTTACAACAAAAAGCCAACTTTTGTTAGATCACATCATCTAGCTCGCCAGCTATGTTAATTGCGAAAGGTTTCATCAAGGTAACTCAATATAATGGACACAATTATACAACCTAGTTTAAGCATCGTCATTAAAAAAATTAAATAAAATACAAAAACATGCTAAAATCATGTAGGACACTCATCTAACAGTAGAAGCGCATATATTAACACTAACAATAAAGAACCCTAACAATTAAAAATTAAAAACTGAAACTTAACACATAATCAAGTCCTCCGTTTCTCAGACCCCTAAGCCGGGCTGAAGAGTGATCGTCAACCGTCAGTGTACCCCAGTAAACTCCAAGAACTCTCGGGTCTCATATGGGCTTATATGGTGAAGTATCTTTTTAATTGCAAATTTAAATTTGTTAGATGGTAAGGCTTTTATTTCTTCTGGAAGACAATTAAAAAGTTTTATTGACGAAATTTTTAAGTTTTTATGGGTGAGAGACAATCTGTGTTGAGGGATTATTAGTTGATTTTTGTTTATCTTGTACACCTGCCAAAAATGTAGATAATTTGCGTGGCAAAAATCCAATTACATGGCCTTTTATGGGATTATGAGTAAAAAATACTGACCTACGACAGAAGCATAATTCTGCTTCACCCACTGGAACTACTAATCAATTAATCTCAAAAATCGCAGATTTTTTGAAAAGTAATATTGAAAATTAAGTTTACTTATTCAGTCAATATTATTAAAGGCTCACGTCAGAAAATAAAAGATGCTTAAAAGAAGGTGTGCTTAAAACTGCACGACAGAAGTGAAAATCTCAGTAGAGCTATTTCAAAAACTATATAAAATTAAAAACAGTTCCCACGCGGTAGGGGTGCAACCTTCATAAAACTAAACCAAGCGGCCACTCCTCCAAGTACTAACTACACCCGACGTTGCTTAAGTTCAGTATTCGGACGATAACTACTTTTTTTCTACAGCCGCGAGCAAAATAACTAATTACATGAAGGAAAATAAATGACAGTCGTGCGTTTGTTACAGTTTGTTGCTGGCACTCCTGTTCTAAATATGCCCGAAGCCCGAATATAATCTGTCAAAACTGACAGTCATTTGCAAAATTCAGAATAAGTATAGAGAAAAATGTGCATTTAATTTTAAAAAATGGGCTGTAGAAAAAGTTCTGTGTGTTTTTCGAGCGCAAAGTAAGATTGCCGTTTTCGAAAGATTAAACTGCGCTCCGTTACGCGTCGCGCGGTAACATTCTTTCTCAAGCGGCAATCCGTTACTTTGCGCTCTAAATACACAAATAACTATTTACATCTTACTTTTAGCAAACATGTAAAAACTGTATACTGTGTTCTATCTCACTCTCTCGCAGGCAGGGCCGTTCTTAGGACCTCTGCCGCCTTTGTGCAAGCATAAAAATGCCGCCTCTATATTTTAAAAAAGTGTTTTTTTTTTTTTAATAAAAATATATTGATGTGAAATTTCTTTAGCGAGGTAAAGTCAGAAAAAATGCTTATCAAAGTGAAACGCCCCTTTAATTAAGCATGGTCCAGTATAGCTAGAGGGTGGAAATTTTCAGGCCATCTAGCCGGGATAAAATGAGGATCTTGAACGAAAACTGGACTCCATATTCCCCCCCCCCCCCCCCCCCCCGCCGTTCCAGACGTGGGGAGAAGAAAAAAATAAAATAATTAATTTCGGGAGAACGGGAAGAGCGACGGGGTCGACATTTTTATGGTAAGTGCGCCTCATACGGGGGCTACCTTTGACCCTCTGGGGGGACCGGGGCTCTAATTTAAGGGGGGGATTTTGGGGGAAAAAACGATTTTTGCCGATATTTCTGCAACCTTCTTGGATACCCAAAATTTATCGAAAAAAAGGGAAAAAAATTGAAGAAAACGTAAAAAATTATTCGGTAAGTTAGTAAAAGTATTATAAAACAAAATAAGAAAATAATAATAGTAAAAAAAAGTCAGAGAAACGCGGTTTTCGGGGAAAAAAAGCCGAAGAAGTCCAACTACAAGGTCGGGGATGGCAAGAATGGGCAGAAAAAATGCATTATAAAAAAAGATTGAAAAAATAAGAAAAAATTGATGAAAACGTGAAAAAAAATTCGGAAATTTAATAAAAAAAGCAAAATAAGAAAAATAATAATAATGAAATATTACTGAAGATTATTTATCTAGTGAATTTCAAAATCTAGAATGTTGCTAATAGGTTGTTAAGATGTATTTTCAATAAAAACACTGGGAAACCAGTTAGCAGTAAAACTCCCAACATAAGCAAAATAAGTATTCTTTATTCAAAGAATAACCATCGTCTTTTATGGGAACTACACATGTTTAATTACCTTAGTACTTAGTATTTAAAATAGTATCCTTTACAAGTTATATGAAATCAAATTGTATTTACGTTACGAAAAAGCTTTTCTTGGTGAAGCTTAAAAGAAGTATAATGATGAATGAAAGCAATCGTTATTGAAAATAAATGAAAAATTGAATTAGTAAAACAGTGGCTTGAATTGATGTATCAAATGTTAAGATTATTATAAGAAATTTAACCATGAAGGAGAACTTAGCGATTCTTATCAGCATTTTGTAAAATAAAGCTAAACATTTCTGTGATCACAGTTTATTCCGCTTTTGCTATTTTATAAGTTATAAATGGATGGTAAAAAATTTGATTCACAAAATCCAAACTACCGCGCGGCAGGGCCGTGGGACGCCCTATATCCTTGCGAATTTACCTTTCTTTGACGAGAGTAGAGACGGCGTTTTTTGTGAGTTCGACAGCCTAAAATATACAATAAATCCATTTTTATTATATTAAAGCATAAAAAACTAATTGTCTGCAATTTGAATATTACGAATATTTATAGAGGCTTTTAAGTTTTAAACTTTGCTTCTGTGGAATGTCTTAAGTATGAAATTTAGTCTTGCATATTTTTTATATTCAAAAAGTGGAACCAGTAAAATACATTTAGTATTTTACTGGTTCCACTGGCGACCTGCGGCCGCCCCTAAGGTTCGCCGCCTTTGTGCCTGCACAACCTGCACACCCCTAAGAACGGCCCTGCTCGCAGGCTACATCTTATAGATCTATATCTTTTATTGGTGTCGCTTTTTTCGTTTTCTTGTTTCTGTTTCATCCCATTCATCGGGTCTCAAATCACACCCAACTGCTAAAGAAGTTTTCACTTCAAAAATCTGCTTGTATTTTCATTCTTACTTGGCCAGAACATTCGAAACGGCTTCGAAAAACCACATGGCTAAGCCTTTGATGCAACTGAATATGGTAGGTGTAGAATTGATGCAATTTTACGATTATTGGTCTTACATCATTTTCCCTCACATTTTTTGTTGCTTTATCACCTCTATTTTGACTCATATAGGTTTGCATCTTTACTTGTTGTCCATATTATTATTCATTCGTTTCCCTCTTTACTCATGATAGATTTTATACTATTCATACATTCTAGAGTAAGGCGTAGACTCTCACATATCGATTTTTTCTAAATATTTGATTGAACATAATAATAACTGGTTCTAGCGCAACACATTCCTGACACCGAATATTCTATATGGACGAGACCGGGTTATTTACTATGCCTAATAAGTTGCATCAAAATTATGCTTCAAAGGAAAAGAGGACCATGTCCTGTTGTGGTATTCATGAGCGCTGAAGGTGTTTGAACTTCTCCAATCGTTGCCAGGAAACGTATGAAGAAAGAGCTTTTCTATGGAGCACCGCCAGGAACTCTCAAACTCATCTCTGTATCCGGATACATGGATACGGAATTGTTTTTAAGTTGGCTTCGACATTTTTCTGAGTTTGGGTAACCAAGAGAACCTGATCCGGTAATGCTAATATTGGATAATCACATTTCCCACTGCTCTCTGGAAGCAGTTGTATATGCAAGAGAAACTTTATTATTCTTTTGGCTTCATCCCCGCAATCCAGGCATAAAATGTACGCTGGACAGAAGTTTTTTTTCCTCTCAAAAGCGCTTTCTGTGCTAAATGTTATAAATGGATGGTGAACAACCAAGGGACACCGATCACCGTTAAAGAAATCCGCACCATTTCACTATGCGAAAGTAGCAACTCTCCAAATTGCTGAGAAGTCATTTGAATATACAAGGATGTTCCCTGGGATATTTCCATACAATCTCGACGTTTATACAGAAGCTGATTTCGTTCCCTCTGAGGTCACTGGCAAGTGAAACTGAACCCGTTTAAAATATGGAACTAGAAAATGAGTTTGAACAATGTAATTCGGATGATGGAGAAGATTTAGTACCTCTGGCCACTTTGAAAACAAAAATTAAACACAACTCACAAGAAAGAACTAAAAATAGAGCACCTACTCAAAGCCCTCGCCATAGCCAAAATGGGCAGAATGACATTGGAAGAGTTGAAAATCTTGCCAGAATTCCACTTTTGGATACAAACACTCTATGCTACGAACTACGCCCCTGGCCCTTAGTGTTCACAATATGATCCGGGACCTTCCTGTTCTAAAGTAACACAAAAATTATTATGCGTTTACCATGCCACGGGATGTAATCGAGCAAATTGTATTAGCAGGCAGGAACGTCAAACTGGTGGTAGCAGTTCGATTACGGGGCGTGATGCCTCCGCCATTCCGAGTTGCCAAGGGATGTGGCCCATCTAATCCCATCGTCCTTCTCCAGGCTGGAGAACGTCAAAGCACGAAGTCTGGAGCTGATCGATGAGTCTGTGACAAGCGGGGCTACATTGTGTTAGCAGGTGGGAACGTCAAAGTGGTGATAGCAGTTTAATTACGGGGACTGGCGCGCTCCCCATTCCGAGTTGCCACGGGATGTGGCTCATCAAATTCCATCATTCTCCTCCGGGATGGAAAATACCGAAGCACAATGTCTTGAACTGATCAATGACAGTCTGTCGCAAGCGAGACTGCATTGTATTAGCAGGCAGATACGTCAAACTGGTGAGAGCACTTTGATTACGGATGGTGACGCTACCGCCATTTCGAGTTGCCACGAGTTGTGGCCTATCAAATTTCAGCGTCCTTCTCCAGGCTGGAGGTCACCGAAGTAGAAATGCTGGAATTTATTACTGGGGAGTGACCCAACAAGTCCAGAGAACTGTGCATGTCATCGGCGACCCCGAGTTGAATCGGGATCTGGATAGTCTGGAACACTGGAGACATGTAGCCGAGATATCACTGTTGTGTATATTTAATTTAGGATTTAGCCTGCCTCATTCTGCCCTCAGCAACGTCTGTCAGACCGTCACGATAGACGGCAAGAGCGCACCAATTAGTTGTACAACTGAAAACAGCTAGAACATCGCTTTACAAGAATTTACTACCAGGGTATCTGTTTCCCTCTAATTACAACGTACAGCTATTCAAGAACCGTATCAATCAGCATCTTCGCACACACACACCGCTCGTCGAATGCCATATAATCTCCCTTTAGTCTGTGTGCCACTGTCATAAAGAGCCAACCTTTAACAAATATGAAAGCAAAAGTCTAAAAAATCGAAGATTCTTTTGTCTACTCCCTATAAAGATCAAGTTGTTGCTGAACAAGAAGAAAAACTAAAAAGCAAAGTGTAACGAGAAATGGTTTAAGTTCTCAAACCTCCCTTTTTCTAAAAACCCATATCTCATTCAGAAAAACCCTTTTATATATGTTCTCTTTTTTTAAAAAGTTAATATTTTTTTGAAACGTACAGTTCTCTTTAATGTGATTCCTGGCATTTCCAAAAAATGTTTAGCTTAAAAGCTTAGTCTAAGCAAAAAAGCTTAAGCTCATTTTCTTAATTCCCAAATATAAAGGACTTATTGAGATCTTAATTTCTCGTGATTTTTGAATAAGTTGCCTTTAAATAGCTTCTAAAGTAATATGTTCCTTTGGGGCATACATTTAGTAATTTACTTCCCTTAAATAATGCAGAGTATTCTCCGTAATTCGATTTTTGCTCCGGGAAACGCTTACAGACATACTCCTTATAATTTCGAAATCTGTTCTCCTATTGGGACCTTCTAGGTTGTATAATGCGCTTTGTGGAACTTTTAGGGCTTTGGACGCTTTTTGAGTGGTCTTAAATATAGATCCAATTTGAAAGTAACTACATTAAGCATAAGTTTTTTCGATTCATCGGAATATCGCATGTCAGTAGTGTATGTCTGCATTATTTAATGAGATTAAAAGACATCAAGCTTTTCACGTAACATCTACTTGGTAATCGACGTTAATTTATGTTGGAAATCTGATAAACAAGGGCTAAGTTATTCCAAATGATTATCAATAATATTATAGCATGTGGCACTCTTTGTAAGTTTGAGTTAACAGGTGCCAGGTATATAAATAACACAAACGTGATTTGGTTGGTACCGTGTATCACTACTCAAATATTTTTCAGACCTTTTGGTTAATATCACGGCAATGTAACTACGTGACTATATAACGTTAACCCATTTAGTAAATGCAAACAGAACATACATAACATCCATGCCTGCATGTCATATTTTATAGAATGACTGCACATTGCGGTCATACCATAAATATCCCTCAAATATACCTATTTTTCTGGTAATACGTCATTTTAACTGTCCCACAAAACTGCTAGGTAAAAAGGAAAATTTTAACGCAATTTCGCAGTCTACATCAATCTAAAATGACTAATTGCTGAGATGAAAGCGCAAATCCACGTTTTGTAGCCCTGAAAGATTTAATCCGTGCTGAAAATCCAATAGTATATAGCATTATTTTATTTCTACCCAGCGTACCCTTTGACAATTATTTGTAGTAAGTATTTTGAATATGCTTTTTTCCTCTATAATTTTACCAGTACCAAGTAATCCGTGACAACTATATTTTAGTTATTTGTATACCTATATCTTAACATTTATTGCATGAGCTGAAAACTTGAAATAGTTAGTATTAGAATATGGCATTAACATATGTGTGATACTCAAAACACTAAGCAATTTATCAGTGACTAATGGGAGTTTAAAGTAGTGGTCATAAAAAATCGTTTACAATAAAAACCAAACATTATACAGTGTGTCCAAAAAAGTATGCAACAAATGGGAAACTTCTTTATTATTGGTTTTTCAGAAGATTTTATCCTTGATAAAAGTTAGTGCTTGCCCTAAACCAATAAATGAGCATGCCAGATTTTAAGTACTGCTTTTAGTGCGAGAGCAAATGTCATTTCCGGAATCGCGTCCTGGATAAAGTACCTTAACTTATACAGATAGAGCAAAATATTATAAGGAAAAGTTCTTGCAAAATAAAAAAATAATTTAAATATGATATTTGAGTTAAGTACAGGGTGGCTCGAATTCGTGTCTATGTATGGGGAATTAGAAAACCGTAAGAGATACAGTGTCGGTCAAATTAAGGCAAAATTGCGCATTTATGTGCCTAACAATATGCCGATTAGAAAGTTTTAATTACGGAGATATCCGAAAAAAACCGAAATTTTGTAAAATTGATTTATCCTTTTCCTAGGCTTATTTAAAAACGCATTTCAAATCTAATTGCACTTTTGCATTGCCAATTTTTCCGTTCTATCTAATGATGATATTCAGTTTGAAATCCGACGTTTCGCCTTCAAGAGATCATCATCAACTTTCTTTTTTTAAATACGAACTTTAATTTTTTTATCGTTTTTCAGATGGTATTGGCCTTATTAATATGAGTATGTGTTTTATTTATTTATTTTTTTAATTTAATTTTTATTATTTTTTTATTATCTTTATTTGATATATTTTGCTTTGGCGTGATTTTAAGTAATTTAAGGTAGATACTTATGAAATTTTCATATTCTATAAAAATATTTTATTTGTTTTTTTTTTGTATTAAGTGGAAAATTGGAACCCGTATTAAAAATGAAAAATAGTAAATTTATTTTTTACGAGAATATGGCCATGCACTATTACTCAAACAAGTTTGGGTTAGTCCATCAAAGATCCTATAGTATCACGTAGTATGATTATAAATTGTTGATGTTCTCTAAAAAATAATTTTTTTAATTGGTTAAAAGTTGAGAATATTTTATCTTTGCAGTAAGCAACTTGTTTGAGTAAGAGTTCATGGCCATATTCTCGTAAGAAATAATTTGACTATTTTTTATTTTTAATTACCTCCAATTTTTTACTTAATACAAAAAACAAAATAACATATTTTTATAGAATATAAAAATTTCAAAAGTACCTACCTTAAATTATTTAAAATTACGCAAAATATATAATTAAAAAAATAATAACAAAAATTTAAAAAAAAATAAGAAATAAAAAAATTAAAACCTATGGTCATATTAATAACGCCAATACCATCTGCACAACGATTAAAAAACTTAAAGTTTGTATTTATAAAAAGAAAGTGATGATGATCCCTTGAAGACGAAACGTCGGATTTCAAATTGGATACCATCATTAGATAGAGCGGAAAAAATGGCAATGCAAAAGTGTAATTCGATTTGAAATCCGTTTTTAAATAAGCCCAGGAAAAAAATAAAACGAATTTTTAAAATTTCGGTTTTTTCTGGATATCTCCGGAAATACTAGGAATTTTAAAACTTTCTAAACGGCATATTGTTAGGCACCTAAATGCGCAAATTTGCCTTATTTTGGCCGACACTGTATCTCTTATGGTTTTCGTACATAGACACGAATTCGAGCCACCCTGTACATCAACTTTTAATTTCCCTTTTTTTTTCTCGATATTTTTCTTAAACGTTACGTTACTGGTGAATGTTTTGTTCTTTTGTTATTTGTATACTTACTTGCCAAGCAACTTAAAAAATTATTTAAGATAGAAATTAGTTACATAGTTGCATAATGTTTCAGTTTTTCCAGAGATAAAAGCGAATATAGGTACCATTGTGTTGCGAATACATTTAAACACTTTTGGTTCAAAATAATTGTCCACAATAATTACAAAGTACAATTGGAATGACTCATTAAATAATAATTAATTTCATATCTCAGAGTGAAATAAAATTATTGCTATTTATTTGTTTTAATTCCATGCACGTCCCACTCTTCAAGACCAAATATTTTATATGGCTTTTTAGGATATTTGGGCATATTTTACTCATCGGATGTAAAAGATAAATAAATTATAAGTTCTTTTACATGAAATGAAAAGTTCATGATTTTGATTGGAAAAAATGTTAACCCAAAAGAGTTTAAAGGTGTTTGCAACACACTTATACCTAAATTGGCTATTCTCTCTGGAAAAACTGCAACATTATGCAATTAGTTACCTAATTTCGATCTTAAATAAATTTTGAAGCTACTTAGCAAGTATACTAATAACAAAAGAACAAAATATTCACCAGTGACGCAACGTTTAAAAAATTATCGAGGTAAAAAAAGGAAAAATTAAAAATTAATGTATTTACTTAACTGAAAGGCCATATTTGGATAATTTTTTTAATTTGGAAGAACTTTTCCTTGTAAGATTTTGCTGTATCTTTATAAGTTAAGGTACTTTACTCTTGACGCGATTTCGGAAAAATGACATTTGCTCCCGCACTAAAAGCAATACGTAAAATTTGAAATACTTATTTATTGTTTTAGGGCAAGCACCAACTTTATCAAGAATAAAATTTTCTGAGAAACCAATAATAAAGGAATATTCCATATGTTACATGCTTTTTTGGACACACTGTATATTGAGAAGAAACGCAACTGCTTCTAAAAGCATTTTAAACTTTTAATGTCTCGTCATTGGTACGAAAAGACAAATATTAAAATTTTTGGTACGTTTTGGCTAAGACGCTGGATCTGATAAATCAAAATGGCTGAGATCACCACTCGGTTCTTTCAGTGCTTCTTCGTATAATAAAATTATTATTTTCAGTGTTCGATCTGAAGAAGGCTGGTCGTTTTCTGTTCCTTCGATGTTAGAAAAACTGTGTTGATGAAGATTTTGTCGATCATAGGAATATCGACGTTAGCTGTTGAAGATCGTCCTCAGTAACTAAATCTGTGACCAAATATCACGTAAGATAGAATTCGATGCAAGTTACAGTATATAAAGGTACCGAACATCATTCTTCTTTGTTTGGAACGTTCTATTTTTCGTTTCTCGTAGCCAATCCACGAAAACTATTTCTTCTTGCTTAAAATATTACAATTGTTGGTACATTTTAGCTAAGAATCTGAATTTGATAAATCAAATTGGCACTGAAATCACAATTCGGTTCTTCCAGTGCTATTTCGCTGATATAATTAGTGTCAATCCTCGATCTGGAGAAGGCTGTTCTGTTGAGGTGGTTTTCTGTTCCCTCGTTGTTAGCAGATCTTCATACTCAGTAACTAAATCTGTGACCAAATCACTACGGAGGTTTAATTCGATCCATGTTACAAAGTACACAGGTACTGAACAACGCTCTTCTTTGTATAGAACGTTCTATTTTCAGTTTCTGGGCGCCATTCATGAAAACTATTTCTTCTTTCTATTATAAACATATACTTAAAATATTATTTCTTGTATTGCAGTCTTTTTCAAATGGTAGGTGCAATCGAGAAAATTAATAATCACACAGTGGCGTAGCTACCGGGTGGGCCAGGGGGGCAAGGCCCCACGGCGCGCGCCAAGAGAAATTAGGCGCCACTCCGAATTTATAAATATGCTAATGCTAACAATGCTCATGAGCTTAACTGAGTTTTTAAATTAATTAAATTATAATACAATCAAAGAACAAAATATGTATTAAACTTTTTACCCAACCAATACATTTTGTGTCAGGTATTTATTATTTATTCTACGTGGAATAAAAAGATATATCCCGGCGCGGCGGCATTTGGTACATGCAAAAAGCGTGTGCACTATGTGCGCTTATCAGAAGTGAAACTTCTTAAACTTAAAAGCCCTAGCCTCAAATTTGGTTAAAAACTTGTTTTTTTTTAAATATATCACTCAATTAACAAAAAGAGAAGGCTTAAATGAAAAAAAGCTATTTTTCATAAAAGTTTGGCTTATGTCTTGACAAGGTAATAGAGCAAACCCCATATTTTTATCTTGTAAACTAACAAAGATATCACAATAATTATACGCCCTAGCCTTATACATATCTTAACGAATTTGGTTAAAAAGTAGTTTTTTAAATATTGTAAACTAGAAAGCGTAATAACAAAAGAACACTCAGTCTAATGTTTGAACTTGATACTTGACATTGAAGGATCAAATATTATGAGTATTATCTAAACATGTTTTAAAAACAATCAGTCAAATATCAACAAAATTTAGTATAAAAGAACGGGCAAATCAAGTAGACGGCAACTTATCTGGTTGAGTAGTTCCCTTTTAATTAAGGCAAAACGCTCCTCCTGTAAGCTCAAACCCTCCCGATCCTGATTATCTGGTTAAGTAGTTCCCTTTTAATTAAGGCCAAACGCTTTTCTGGTGACCAGGGTCAAACCTCCCGACCTTGACTATCTGGTTAAGTAGTTACCTTTTAATTAAGGCCAAACGCTTTTCTGGTAACCAAGGTAAACCTCCCGATCTTGACTTTCTGGTTAAGTAGTTCCCTTCTAATTAAGGCCAAACGCTTCTCTGGGAACCAAGATCAAACCTCCCCTAAAGTTACGTCAGTGTAAAAGTAAAGTAAAACGTAAAGTAGAAAGTAAAGTGAACCATAGATAAAAGTGAAACCTAATTAAAGCATACCAATATAACTGAAACTAATCAAAACGCTCATAACAATTTAAACTAAAAGTAAACTCAAGGGAGCCGAATAGGTCGAATCCGATCAGTCCTCATCGAATGGTCATGCGTTCTACGCTATTCTAGTAAATTGTATTTAAACATAGTCGTCATTCTAAGTGCATTCCTTCCTGTATCTGAAGACCAATATACGTACAGTTTGTTTCGAATTAAGCGAATCGTTATTCCATCTGATATACAACCCCCAGCTCAAGGAACGCCGCCAGTAATCCCACTCAGCAGCAAGCATCTGGGAAGCACCCAAAATCCTCTTTGACAATATATCACTCAATTAACAAAAAGGAAAGGCCTAAATGAAAAAACTATTCTTCATGAAAGTTTTGCTTATATCTTGACAAGGTAATAGAGCAAACCCCATATTTTTATCTTGTAAACTAACAAAGATATCACATTAATTAAACTCCTTAGCCTTATACATATCTTAACGGATTTCGTTAAAAAGTAGTTTTTTTAAATATAGGTATCACTCAATTAACAAAAAGGGAAGGCCTAAATGGAATAAAAGTTTCGCTTATGTCTTGACAAGGTAATACAGCAAATGCCGTATTTTTATCTTGTAAACTAACAAAGATATCACAATAAACGTCCGTGACCGTTTTCCGTTCCCTGCCAGCTCGCCCGCCGTGTGTCGGGATCGCGACCTTCAAATTTTACTCCCGGCGCGCGTTAAGAAGTTTCACTTCAAAAATATACGTTTAATATTATGATGTATTGTTTTTGGAATAATTTGCTTACATACACAAAATATAGGTTTGTTTTAGGCGCCAGCGGGTAGGCTTGCCCCCCGGCGCCCACATTTCTAGCTACGCCACTGTAATCACATAAACTTAATGTACGCCTGTCGTGATGTGAACTTTCTTCAACGCCTCAATCATAGTAATTTAACACAATTTAGTCAATGCGCAGGATTACCATATACCAAAATATACACGCCGTTTATCAAATTATTTTGGTTTAGAAACTGAGTTTGACATTGTTTTCTCAGATGTACAAAGTTTTCATTTATACGCAGATACTTGCCTGGAGGGTTTACTGAAATAGAACCGGAACACTTAACCACCCTATTTTTGGCATACAATTTGTAACACTCTAAAATTTTCTTTACCATACACCATCTGACCAAGAAATGCAAAATATCATTAAAAAAATATATGTATTGTAATTTGAGCCCTTGAAGGTAATTTTTAATCTCATACCAAATTTCGTTTGACAATATTGAATTGTTTTCAATCAAAAGCCAATATTACGTGTTTTGATCATGGATACATTCTGTATATGACGAATATTGCATTGTGTTATAGCAAATAAGTTTAATTTTCTTTGTTTATTGAATACTTTATAGCCAACTTAATGATGCTACCGCCTTTGCGGTTAAAGGATAACGATAATAATATAATAGAGCAGAGAAATTATTTTATTTTTTAGTTTAACGATTTAGCATTTAATGCTTGTAAAGAAAGAACCCTTTTATGTAAAATTTGAACAATTTGCAAATATTAATACTCGTTCAGTTATTAAACTAGGTTGTACGTTTTCAACATTACAATTAAGGCTATCTTTTTATCATGCAGTTAAATTGATGCATTACGGGGAAATTTCGTGTATTTCAGGTATATTCATTACGATGCCAAAAGAGCAATCATTATTTTAATGAATGATGTGCATGGATGTTATGAATGCATGGTTTATATTTCAAAATTTCAAACTTCAAAGGCACGTTTTCATATTCTATAGGTGTTTGTACGTTTCCACATTTTATGCCAAAATATTTGTAAATATTTGCCAGATGGTATTGTTGCTAGCCGGAAAGTCTAGTCAGTTTTGTTTTTGTGGCATATTATTGATTATGTAATTGCTAATCATCATTGGTGGTATATTTGTAATTCGTTTCAACATACAAGTAATTTGTATATTTGTAGGAATTGAATTAAAATAAGCTATATGCCGCGCTATGCAACTCGCTTGATGAATCTTCTGATGCTTTTGACAAGCTAATATCTGCTAATAACGCTTTATAAATTTGACTTTTAATGACTTTATCTGCGATCTACACAGTGAGAGCTTACACGTCATTCATTTTCTCATTCACTTAATTGAGTTACATAATAAGGGTCCTTACATCACTGAAGTTATTGCTTCAGTAGCATAGAAAAGTGATTTATATATACATATATAAATCACTTTTCTACGTTCCGTAGTGATGTAATAACATCTGTCTCATTTTCTAACAATTTATCTGATACACAGTGCCAAAATCGGAATATTAAATGTCAGGCTTTGACTTTTCCCATTTAAAATTAAAATTATGTTTATTTAAGTTGAAGAAGTAGTCCATAATCTCGCAGTGGAGTTAAAATGTAGAAGCGAAATAAAAGTCTTTAAGTCTTCCTCCACTTAATTTATTGAGCAATTTAG
>JAEQML010073917.1:0-14685 GCA_016904865.1 Pissodes strobi | reverse complement strand
TCTTTTATGACACCTTATACAAAAATTTTGTTTCGATTTTCTGATTATTTGCAAAATTTCCTTTAATTCGATGTAAAACTCAATACATTTTCAAATGTAGCGCCTTTTTGTCACTAAAACTCCTTTATGACACCTTATACAAAAATTTTGTTTCGATTTCTGATTATTTGCAAAATTTCCTTTAATTTGATGTGAAACTCAAAACATCTTCAAATCCAGCGCCTTTTTGTCACTAAAACTCTTTTATGACACCTTATACAAGAATTTTCTTTCGATTTTCTGATTATTTGCAAAATTTCTTTTAATTTGATGTGAAACTCAATAGATTTTCAAATGTAGCGCCTTTTTGTCACTAAAACTCTTTTATGACACCTTATACACAAATTTTGTTTCGATTTTCCGATTATTTGCAAAATTTCCTTTAATTTGATGTGAAACTCAATACATTTTCAAATGTTGCGGCTTTTTGTCACTGAAGCTCTTTTATGACACCTTATACAAAAATTTTGTTTCGATTTTCAGATTCCTTGCAAAATTCTCTTTAATTTGACGTAAATTTTAATATATTTGGAGCGATTTTAAGTTAGTGCCTTATTCGGCTCCAGCGTAGTAGACCGGAATTGGTTTTTCTCGAAAACTACAAGAGTTAGATGTGCGCACATAGTGGCAAAAGTGCCTTCGGCATCTCGCCTGAGTACGATCTATATAATAAATATATTTTTAACAAAAAACATGGTTAAGGCCTTTTTGGGTTATGACTTAGGCAAAAAATACGCTTTTCTTAGTATCCATTGGGCCGCCGGTTTGGATAGCGTTTTTGCTATATAGAACCACTTAGGTTCTTATCATCATAAAGGATCTATCGATTCGAATGCTTGCTCTGTCGCATGCATGGTCTCGCACTTCACACACCCATGCATAGTTGGCTAAGGAGTTAAAATTTGGATATTGGCTACGGGGTAGATAGAATAGGTCACGTAGTATTCAATCTATAAGCTTATTTTAAAATTATTTAAATTTACCGCCCGTTTACGATCTTACCCGATTATTTCCGAGCAAGTTGATATAATAATAAATCGATCTACTCCTCGAAGATATCTAATATTTCAAGATGACACAACCTATAAATGGTGTTTTTGCATTTTTTGAAATCTATATTTAGGCCATTTTGATTGCCTTGAAAATCAATGTAAAGCATAATATTGCTAATGTATTTGTAGAAATTTTTTGAAAGTTATCTAAATAAAATCTATCACATTGAATTAAGATAATACGCATGAATCTCATAAGGCTAGGCTAGGATAGGCGGGCTTGTTGTACTTGTACAATGTTGCGCGCGCCTGCGCACACACACGCTGATGACTTTATGCTATCATCTTTAAATTGAATCGTAACCAGATCTGTGGTGGTACGGTGGTATGCGCCCCGGCTCTTTCTTCTAATGGTTGCAGGTTCGATGCCTGTAGTCGCGGCAGTAACTTTTGTTAGTATAATTTGGATTTTAGGGCACGTCAAAAAGGCATTAAGACAAAAAGTCCTTAATTATTTATTTTCACTAACAAAAACTACCCCCTTATTAGTGGTTAGGCCCCTTTGGCATGATGATGATGTCACATTAGATACGGGATAGATGGAGTAGGTCACGTGGGGCTCTAGAGTGACAAAAAAAGGCATTAGCTTAGCGTGGACCGGATTATTGAGTAACCTGTATAGGGGCTAGGCACGCTTGACTTTGTGGCGTGATCAAGATCAGTTCAGCAGCCTCTGGTCATTGGCGGTGGTGATGTCAGCACCTTCTTCAGGTGATGGTAATGGCGGCCATCGAGTTTGATGAGGGTGTCAAAAAGGCCTTATTTTGTCCTAGTACCCCGCCCTCCCTACTACTGCGGGCAAACTCTAAAATCGGTTACGGAAAAATACAAGTTTCCCCTTTCCCACGTGGTTAAACTCTACTGTTTTCCCCCTTCGGAACGCCAAAGCCCTTAATCATTCCCTTAGTGACTAAATATTAGCATAGAAGAATAACGTATATTCTTCTGTGGGATCAAAAATGTCATTTCCTATTTCATTAAAAATAATAATAAAGTTTAGTACAAAAAGGGTTTTTGGTTTAACCTGTTTGTTTAGGAACCAAAATCTTCAAAATTGTATTTTTAAAACCCAACTGAACGACATCACAACTTTTACTATTTTAAACTAATACTAATGCCTCCCTCTTAAACCTGATCGTCCCGATCAGCTACTTCATATTCGTGATATGCTTTGAGCCTGTCGAGGTGGACAACTTTCAGTTTCCTTCTGGGGCTACGTTGAATTCTATACACTACGTCATTAATTATTTTGCTGACTGTATAGGGCCCTTCCCATACTGGCGTTAGCTTGAGAGATCTTCTTTTCTTCCTTTGCGGATTATATAACCAGACTCCATCGTTCATCTAAAATCCCATATCGTGTCTTCAATCGGTCACCCGGGTCACTGGCTTTCTCCGTGTTTTCTCTGGCTAACTCATGGATGTATAGTAACTTTTCCTGAAGGGAGTCCGCGTAGTCTTGAATTTCATATCCTGGTTGTCTGGCGTTCCGAATAATAGGTCACAGGGTAAAAGGAGTTCTCTTCCAAATAAAACCATGGCTGGTGTTAGTCCTGCTGTGCCATGGGCTGATCTATAGGCCATCAAAAGTAGTGGTGTGTTGGTCTCAATCCTTCTGATATTCATCTACGACCTTGGAAAATGTTCTTCGATGGTCTTGTTAAACCTCTCAACCATGCCGTCTGATTGTGGATGTAAGGCGGTAGTGCGTGTTTTATGGATGTTGAGCAAATCACAGACTTTCTGGAAAACCTTGGATTCGAAGTTGCGTCCTTGATCTGAGAGCAGGTCTAACGCAACCCCAAATCTGCTGAATAGGTTATTCACGAGGACCTCTGCTATGGTAACAGCTTTTTGATTGGGAATCGCAAATATTTCAGGATATTTACTAAAGTAGTCAATTGCCACTAAAATGTACTTGTTACCATCGTTTACTACGTCAATGGTGACACGTTTAAACGGTAGGCCCACATTATACTGTTTCAGTTTTTTCCTAGATCTTGTTTTGGATCCTTGACTTGCGCCACAGGTTGAGCACTGTTGACACCACGATATCACATCCTGGCAGTAGTTGATCCAGTAAAATCTGTCGCCAATCTTGTCAATCGTTTTGTTCACTCCGAGATGAGCACCACATTTTCCATTATGAACTTCTTCCTATTTTCCTCCTTGGTACCACTAACTGTGTCTTCACTACGTTTCCATCGGCGCTTTCCTAGGCTCGTTTAAGATATCAATTTTCCACCACCAAGGAGTCCCACTGATCCCACAGAGTTTTAAAAGCAAATCCTTTAGTCGAAATATTCTCCACCTTGGTCTTGGTTGATGCTTTTCATTACCTTTTAGCCATATTGCTATTTCACTGTCCTCAAGGTGATGCATTTTAAGTTCCACTGCTGAGCAACCTCAAATTTCATTTGCCTAATGGAAGTAATTCCTTCTCGTTGCTCCGTTCTTTGACAATACTTACAATTATCCTCGCATGGTCTTCTGGATAAAGCATCTGAATTATTATGCAATCTCTCCGCCCTCTGCTGAACCTTAAAGTTGTATTGTTGTAACTTTTCTAGCCTTTCAAGCTGTTTCATATCCAAAAGCCATTTAAGTGCTGCATGATCAGTCCTTATTAGAAATTCTTGTCCATAAAGATACTGATGGAAATGCTCAACATACCGTACTATTGTCAAAACTTCTTTTCGTGTTATACAGTAGCAGCAGTTCAGGGTTAGAAAGTGTTCGACTGTAGTATTCGATAACTCGTTCTTCTCCTGCTTGTACTTGCGATAAAAATGCTCCGATGGCGGGGTTGGTTGCGTCTGCCTTCAATACAAATTTACAAATTTGTTCCGCATATCTCCATATTGAACTAGAACATAGAGCTGCTTTTAATATCCTGAACGCAGTTATGATCCCAGTTATAATTTGCTCGTTTTTCTGTGAGCTTCTGTAGAGCTGCAGCCATATGTGCAGATCCTTCGACAAATCTTCTATAATAAGTACATAATCCAAGGAAGCTCCGCAGTGTATGCCGCGAGGACGAGCCCAGTTTATGATTGCTGTAATCTTTCGTTGATCGGATTGGATTCCCTCTGATGACACGATATGCCGGAGAAATTCAACTTTTTGTTGGAAAAGAAAACATTTCTTTGGATTCAGTAAGAGCTGAGCATTCTTGATTCTAGTAAAAACCTCATGGAGATCTTGTAGGTGCTCTTCACAAGTTTTTCCCATTACCATTATATCATCAAGATAGACCAGGCATGTCTTCCAAGTGAGGCCGCTATTTAAGTCGAGTGTCGAAAACCAATGGAAACCTGCTAGTGTCTCCAATGTGTCATAAATTCTAAGAAGTGGACAGCTATCCTTCTTGGTAACCTCATTGAGTCTTCTATTGTCCACGCAGAATCTGGTAATCCCATCCTTTTGGTGACTAAGACAACAGGAGACGACCATGGGCTTGATGATTCTTCAAGTATTTTATCTACGAATGTAGTAACCTCTTGCTGCTTCGGCACTGGTAACCTTCGAGGATGGTGCCATATGGGGTGAGCACTCCCAGTGTCGATTTTATGTTTTATGATGTTCGTTCTTCCAATATGGCTACTTCTTTCAAAAGCTGTGCTCTGCTCTTTGATAAATTGTGTAGCTTTCTTTAGTTCTTCGGAAGACAGATGATGCCACGACTTCTGGAAATATTTTAGGACTTTCTTAGGTAATGATGAGGGTATTTTGCAACTGGTTACCCACTGCACCGGCTCGTAAGTGGCTATTACATCTCCTTTATTGATTTTGATGGACTTGGGTGAAATAATTGCTTGAAATAATTGCTATCCTTATCGGTATTTCGCCGTTGGTTTTGACTAGTGCATTACCTACGAAGTGTTTGCATGGAAAATCGTGGTGCTGGATAAGTCCGTTGCAGCCTCCAAAATCCTTCTCCAATTTCCCAGAAATTATCCGCTCGGTATTTCCGCTTATTCTGACAGTACATGCCGCCACTACATTAGTAGGTGTGCGATCGTCTGTTTTGGTAAGCAGGAACTCTTTGGTGCCAAACTTCAGAAGGTTAAATTTGTTGTCAAAAGAGAATCCATGTTGACCGATGAAATTCATCCCCAAATTAAATTCGTCTTCTATGTCGAAATTTATTAGAAATTCTATGTCTCTGAAAATCGGGCAGAAAAATTTAGAAACAATACCCTGTGCAAGAGCGTAAAAAATAGGATGAGATTGAATTCTAGCCTAATACAATTTCCAAAATAAACACCAGAAATGCAAACAACCAGTTTATTAAAAAATACTAATTGGGTAGAACATTTATGGAATGTCACTGAAACCGACCTATTTATGTCACTGGCGGTAATGATTGTTCAAATTACAATTATATTAGTTGTTATGGTAATACATTTTCATTTTGACACTCTAACACTAGAAGCTACAATAATCAAGTATCAATTATACGAGTTAGGCCTGGTACTCACTGCGATTAAACTTCAAATCAAAAAGTAGCACCAGTTATGGTACTTTAGCAAGTCTGATCAATAACTTAACATTAATAATTACTATATAAAAATCTCAATAAATTACCTCGATACTCATTAACGAGAACAGTTATCTTTAAAATAATATCTTAATATTACCCAGTTACTTTTGCTTAAATATGTATAAATTTATATGTAAAAATTAGGGAATAAGTATCCACTAAACTACGCTTAGCTTATTCCCTTGGCAGCTGGAATATAAAAGACTTCTAAAATGTCTTCAAAATGCTAAACTAAAAGGGATTTACTGAATGAAATAAATAGAAATATAGCCGAACCAAGTAAGGAGAGTTGAGCTCAAGTCTACCGATACCGGGCAGCATTTAAACATTCCGGTATAGGATTCGGCGCTCGCGTAAATTTCATTGGCCGATTCCAATTCGTTTGGCCAATTAAGACGGAGTGCCGAAATCGGCGCCAGAATGTTGGAACGGTGCTGAAACACAGGCCGGAATGTTAATGTGTTTTGCGCTCGCGCGAAGATGATGAAATGAATTTTAATTCAAATGTTCAAATGTTTAGAAGATATCCACAATTGACTGCTTACGTAAAAAAAATACTGGGACAGAAAAGAAGATTGGTGCATGGCTTTTCGTAATTCATGCACCCATGGTCATCAGACTAACAACTTTTGCGAAGTAAGCATGGTTATTTAAAGATATTGTCTTATCGCGTAATAAAGCATACAATGCTATAGCCTTAATTGACTTTATTGCTACATGCTTGGAAGAATATTATCAGAAAAGAATAAGAAACTTTGTTAACTCGAGAAATGCAACTTCAAGATTGTTAATAAAAAATCTATTAAAAAGAGCCTCTGCAATTTGCAAAAAATATATTGAACGCATTGATCAAAAAATGTACAAAGTTCCTAGCCTGACCAAAAAAGACAAGTTTCATTATGTCGACGGGAATATTGGATCTTGTAGGTACTTGTTTCAGTGGAAAACTGGGTCGATTTTGCGAGCATCAAGCAGTGGTTTTCTTTTATTTTGATGAAGTAATATTGAATGCTCCTCCAGTAACTTTGAAATCACGATATTCTATGGCCAAATTAGCGTTTGGGGAAAATATTCAACCTATGTCATTTTATGAGCCATTAGTAGTTTCAGAAGCAGAAAATACTAGAAGCGTTCACAGTCCTGAAATCAGGTCAGATGTTAATACTACTTCTACCAATAAGAATATTTCAGTATCGCCAAACATTAATATCCCTGGTGGTTGCAGACGAGAATTGTCTGAAGCGAATACTTCAGTATCGCCAAACATTAATACCTCTGATGGTTGCAGTCAAGAATTCTCTGAAGGAACCTTAGACGAAATACTGAGCTTAATGCAAGAGCATCACCATACTTTTGGAACATTACATTTAACTTAAGAAAGATTTCTTAAAAGTTTAAAATCTGTTAAAACAAAAACATCATGGGAGTCGTTTTTAAATCCTGCTGGAAACTCAATTCCGATCCGTCGCAAAACAAATTTAACCAATAAAGTACAGCCTGCAATGAGTCGACGCAAAGTAAAGAATACTAGAGGTTGTAAAAGGATTCCAATAGGTAGACCACTAAAGGGAGAACATATACCAAGAAAACGAAAACGTAATTTGACAACTAACGTGGCACAAAATCAGTGACATTGGTCAAGACATTAACAATTAACAAAGTTTTTCTTAGTTTTATTTGTATATACATACAATTTGTTAAATTTCGCCACTTTTTATAAGATATTTTAGGCAACCCACTACGGCATATAATCCTATAATAGTGTCAAATATATTTTCAAATTTATTTTGTCGATTTTCCATGCGTTGTATGCGTTTATTTCATCAACATTCCGATCTGTGTTTCAGCACCATTCCAACATTGTGGTAACGATTTCGGCACTACGCCTTAATTGGCCAAACGAATTGAAATCGACCAATGAAATTTACATGAGTGCCGAATCCTATACCGGAATGTTTAAATGCTACCGGGCAAAGAGATCAATAATAAAGTTAAATAGTTTTAATTAATTATCTGCCATGGTTTTGACAAACAGATACAATAAACTTAGTATAAACAACCTAAACACCCTAATGTTATTGCTACTAACACTGTGTGGTGTAGTTGAAGCTTAATATGCATTTATCCAAATACTTCAGCAGTCTCACCGGTAACCGTACGTAAAACAATATTCTTGGATATAGGTAGGACTTCTACTCTATTTACTCTGTCGTATCTTATCAAAGATACTGCCGCACCAGTGTCTACAGTAATTATTGTAATGGCTTTTCCGTTGATCTTTCCTTTAATAGTTAGATTGTCGGCGTTTTTTTCCAGGTTTTTTATGGAGATGATTCTGGGGGCTTTATGTTCTTTAGCCGACACCCGCCCCGCAATGTTGACTAATTGAAGTTTTCCTGATTTGACTTGGTCGAGGCTCTAGCGTCTCTGGATGGAGAACTAGACCGTAGTTGTACCCGGCAGTCTCTTTGGAATGCCCAGTCCTGCCACATCTATAACACTGATTTGAAGTATTTCGGTTACGTGGCCTATCTTCTAGTTGCTCCCGGAATCTCCTTGTTGCCTGAAGAACTTCTGTTAATTTCTTCAAAATGTCGCCCTTCTCAGTTAATTCGGATCTGTTCGTCGGCTCTTCCTCCTGGATGGATACGGCCCTGACTTTTGGCTTGGAGATGTTACAGGCCGCCTCGATTTCTAGGGCTCTACCCAGAGCTTTACTGCTGTTATAAAATTTAGCTAGACGTAGCATCTTTTGAATATCTGTATCTCTGATACTATCCACGAAATATTGGGCAGCAAGTTCCTCTTGAAATTCTTCTGTTGCTCCCGGGTACGCTAATTGAATGAGCCGTCTAATATCTGCCTCAAATTTTTGCAGGTTTTTACCAGGATTTTACTTGCGCCTGATACAGTTGTCTTCTGTGTTGGTCTCCAAATCGTCCGGTCAAGGCAGCTACAAGCATGTCATATTTCCCATGTTGGCTGATGGGAATGGTCTGTAGTAGTTCCAGGGCAGATCCACGAAGCTATACCACTAGTTACCAACAGATTCAAATTTTCTTTTGTACATTGTCCAGGATGTTTGACCGTCATACGTTGGAGGTTTGATATTGTGTCTTGTGGCAAATACCCTCTCGGTGGGCCCTTGATTTTTTAGTCTGGTAACTTCTGCTTGTAGTTTCTTCATTTCTTTCCGTACGTCTCCTACTTCTTTTTGTATATTTTCTACTTTTTTTTTTCAAACTTATTTTGTCCGTCCAGTATTTTCTGTAATTTTCCCTGCTTACCTACAATTACATCCAGCATCCATTTCTGTAGTTGATCCTGCTTTATTTGCCTTTTATTTTCTTGGTCTTGTAAAATTTTCTGAAGCCGGTCCTGTTCTGCTTGCCTTTTACGTTGATCCTCTTCCCGATCCGCTTGCTTTTTATCTTCTTGATCTTGAAAAATTTGCTGAAGCCTATCCTGTTCTGCTTGCCATTTATATTCGATTTTATTAGACTTAATTTTTAAATAGCGTGAAGTATAGACATAGATGCAGAAAAGCATTCATTCTGGTTACCTGTTATTAAACCGTGTAAATGCACTCATATAGGCAGGGCCTAGTGACAGCGAAATTATGCAACCAGCTATATTCGTGAGGGAAAATCATAACCAAATTGGAAGTTCTGATTGGCTGATTCGATGGTGGGGAACAACAACACAAGAACACACAAGGGAAAGATGACCTTTGATAATAAAGGTATTATTTCACAATAATATTTTCTGTCCAGCCACAATGCATATTTCTTCAATATATTCCCTGCGACGTAAAAACCAGTGCAAATTGGTACGTCCCGAGCCCTACACTTTGTTATTTCTCTATCACAACAGTCAACAGTGGAGACCCCATAATATAGTTTCAATTCCATTTAAACAAGCTTCGCTAGTCACGTAAAGCCTCTATTTACGGTCGTTAAAAGTCGATTTGAATAACTTTTGATTGCTTTGACGCAATTTTTTTTTGGGGTGGAAATTATATTGTACTTTGACGCTTTTTTAATGGAATTAAAGTCGGTGGCCAAGTTTACGCCACTAACGTAAATCGGACGACGACGTACAGGATCAATATTAGTTTTAAATAAACCTACCAAAGATCTGTGCAAAAATGACATATAAATGTGGAACATATTTTAACAGTAATACAGCTTACCCAAAGGTTACAGGCGATCTCTCCAAAAATCCACTTGCCCTTAATCTCGTAGATGAGAGCCATGGGCATAACTAAAATGGCTACACAAAGGTCACTCACAGCTAGACTAACTAAGAGATAGTTGCAAGGTCTTCGCAGTTTCCTCACGAGAAATATACAGACGCAGACTAAAATGTTTCCTGAAACGAAAATTAAGAAAAAAATTAGTTTGGGTTGAAACATTAAAAGTATTAAACGATCTCCATAAATTGTGGAAGTTACCTTATAATTTACAGTAAATTTTAGATAGATTCCGAATATTCATACCATATTTTTTGGTACGAGCACAAAATTAAGAATCGTCCCACTCGGGGAGTTTGGGTTAGCCCCAACTTGTAAGTTGGAGCTTGGAGTCAAGCAAAATTTGAAAAACACACATTCGGGTACATCAAAAAAGTCAATAGATTAAATTGCTTTCCCCGGTGTATATAAATTATCGTTTTAAATCTATTGCAAGCCGCTCGAACCGTTTCTACCCCAAATCGAGTTTTTTTGGTGATTTTTCTTAAGACCCGAAATTGTTAATAATTTCTCATTTATAAGCTTTCGATAGAAACATACACCTCAAATGCCCCATCACAGTTACTTAAATTTTTAACGGTATAGATACCTACACAGTAAAACAGTCATTTTACCAACATAATAACAGCCGCGGCGGCATGAACGATGAATACGTCCCAGGTGGTCGACCAATATTATTTTGTCTCCGTCAAATTAAATCGACTTCTTTTTTTGCCCTTTTTCGCAAACTTTAACAGTAAATATCCAGACGACTCTTATAAAAATGAACGCGAGAACTTTTACGTATGGTCGAACAAAGAACCTTATAAATAAATGTTCGCAACTAGTTTCCGAGCCCATTTCTCTTCTTAAAAGCGTTTCCGTGTAGTCAGGCAACGTACGTTTTTTTAAAGACTAAATTTACAGCTAATCCGAGGAGTATTCATTTATGTAAATGAATACTCGGCCTGTTGTATCGTTGTGCATATATCTTGCCAGAAATATCCAAATTTAGGTTTTATCATATATAGGAAAGCGTTAATGTTGACTTGCAGTTATTAAATCGAACAATCTGTGGTCGAACTGTCAAATAACTTTCTATCCAGTCGAGCACACGGCCACCAACACCCATCGTCTTTAATTTAGATACCAAAAGTAAGTGATTTACCTTGTCGAACGCCTTCGAGAAGTCCGCGTCAATGGAATGCACCTGCAATCCACCCTCCATAGCGTCCGACAGAAAACCTACATACGACAGGAGATTTAGCTCTGTGTTTTTCTCTGCTTGAAAACCAAATTGTCGAGGGATGATAAGCGGACCCAGCTCAATTGTCAAATATTTTGTCAAAATATTTTTTAGGGATTATGCTCAGGATGCTAATCGGTCTATAATTTGTTACCAATGCCCTATTCCCCGGAGTCAGGAAGCTCGTCTTCCAAACTTCTGGGAACAAACCCAACTTTAGAGATAAGTTGAATATAATATGCAGTGGGTGGGCCAAGACAAAACTACAACATTTGATAAGACACCCGGACCCTTATGTGGATCTAGGGATTGTAGATGAATATATACATCTGATATAGTAATATTATATTGTGTAATGTTTATATTAGAAAAATCTGAGCTCATTTTGTTAACATTTGGACATTGCTATAAACCTTAGAGAAATAATCTGCAAACCTGTTTGATATTTCCATACCAGAGGAGCTACTCTCCTCATTATAATGGAACTCAGGCATTTCACCACATTTCCGTTTAGAAATTACATAGTTCCAAAAATGTTTGGGGTTTTCTACCAAATAATTTTCTATGAATGCAACAAAGGCATTATGAGATTCCATTGACAATCTCTTACACAGAGACCTTAATATAGAAAAATCGAGCCCAGTCTTTTTATATTGCTTATGTGCCTTCTCTTTTTCAACTATATGATATTTAAGTTCAGAAGAATACCATTTAGGAAACTTACCCGATGCTATCCCTTTAAGCGGAACATACAACACAACTGCTGAGTACACAATATCATAAAAAACACTCACCATGTCTTGCAGACTGGCCTCCGCAAAGAGATCATCCCAGCGAACGCCACCCAACCACTGATTTAATGAGTTATAATCAGCAGATTTGAAATCTCTATAGTCATCATCATCAGCATCATCAGCCCTCCTTCATCCAGAATTGGACATAGGCCTCCTCCCTAGATTTCCAGTTGTTTCTATTCTGTGCTTCCCTTATCCAATTTAGTCCTGTGGTCTTTTTTAGGTCAGCATACCACCTTGTTTGGGGTCTTCCTCGGTTTCTTCTTCCTAGATATGGTATCTATTTTATAATTTTCGTACTCCATCTGCCATCCTCTCGCCTTGCTACATGTCCCGCATATTCCCATTTCAATTTTGTTACTGTTTCAATTATATATTTTACTTTTGTTTTGTCTCTTATCCAGTCGTTTCTTTTCCTGTCTCGCAGAGATATATCCAGCATAGTTCGCTCCATTGCTCTCTGTGTTACTTTGAGTTTCGATGTTATCTCCTTCGTTAGTATCCATGTCTGGGCTCCGTATGTAAGTATTGGTGGGATGCACTGATCAAAAACCCTAGATCTCAGATGCATCGATATTTTTTTTCTTCTTGAGTATATGAGGTAATTTTCCAAAAGCAGCCCATCCTAGTCTTCTTCGTCGTTCTATTTCTTTAGCTTTATTTGCTTTGTTTAATGTTATAAGTTGTCCGAGATATATGTATTCTTCTATATTTTCTAGCCGCTGTCCTTCTAATGATATTTCCGGATCTTCTTGACATATCACTTTAGTCTTCTTAATATTCATGTTTAGCCCTATTCGTTTCGCTTTTTCATTTAATTCTAGGATCAATTCTGTTTCAGGTTCTCATTATTGTCTGCTAGGATCGTTATATCATCTGCAAACCTTAGGTTAGTCAGTCGTTCTCCATTTATTTCAACTCCTCTGTTATTCCAGTCGAGTTTTTTTAAATATTCCTTCTAAGGCCAGGGTGAACAGTTTAGGTGATCCCTGCCTTATTCCTTTTTTAATTTTTATTTTGTCTGTTTCTGTGTTTAGCCTAATTATTGATGTTGCATTCTGGTATATGTTTTTAAATATGTTTGCGTATCGATGGTCTATTCTTGCTTTATTTAGTTCTCCTTCTAGTGCCCAGTGTTCCACTGAATCAAAGGCCTTTTCGAAATCTATGAAGGCCATGCTTAGCGATAGATTGTATTTATTTGCTTTTTCTATTAATATGTTAAGCGTTAGCAAATAGTCGTATGTACTGAATTCTTTTCTGAACCCAGCTTGTTCCACTGACTAGTAGTTGTCAAGTTTATCAGTTAATCTGCTACAAATTATACGAGTAAACAGCTTGAAAAACTGGGAGAGCAAGCTTATGGGACGATAGTTTTGAAGATTGGTGTTATCTCCTTTCTTAAAAATTAGTACTACTATTGCGTTATTCCAATCTTCGGGTATTCTCTCTGCTTGGAGGCATAAGTTATAGATTATTTTTAGCTTTTGAAGCACCACTTCCCAGCCTTCCTTTATCATTTCTGTTATGACATTATCTTCACCTGGTGCTTGTTATTCTTCATCTGAGATAAAGCGTGATTTATTTCATCTAATGTGAGTTCTGGAATCTCTTCCGACCCTACATTAAAAACTTTTCTTTGTTGTTTGATTCTTTCTGGTTTTTCTATCTCAGGGGCGCTATTTCCCTGAGGTAAGTCTGTTCTTCATCGGGATCATGAAGAAGTACCTACCCGCTATCTACTATAGTAGCCGCCATTTAAACAAGAAATGTTTTTACAAACTAAGTGGAATGACACCGAGCATCCAATGGTGGGTGGTATACATCCAGAGGCAACATGCCTTCGTCAGCCTCCAGAACCAGGCAAGTACTAAGTCCAGAAGAGAATTAAAGGTGTTGGCCACAGAATTTACCTGATATAAATTGTGGAATGCACATATGTTGAATATCACTTTCAATGCTTCCACTTCGGATGGCGTAGCAGCAGCTGAAGCACGAATTGTCGAACTAAATTTGTCACTCACCCACAGTGAATGAGGAAGATTAAAGTCCCCGAAAATACCTATCTTTGCTTGGAGGTAGATGTCGGAGAAGTGGTCAACATTTTCACAAAAAGATGCATAAGCGTTTGCGGGTGACCGTGGAGGAAAATATCTATTTCCTTCCTCAATGAGCACAAAGATGTTCTCAATGTTGTCATCAATCTCAAGTTTTCTGCTATTGACAGTTCTATCCACTGCAATCAAGACTCCGCCCCCCCCCCTCTAGAGTGATTGCTAGTCTGCCAAGAGCGATCCCTTCTGTAGACCCTATAATTTTCCATATATAGCTCGGCGTCACTGAATGTTTCATTCAGCCAGGTTTCCACAGAAACGATGATCTCGTAGTTACAAGATGGAACTGATTCTAGGAGCTTAGTACAAAGACCTCTAACATTTTGAAAATAAATTGAAAAATCTTTAGGACGTGAAACTGGGCACTTTAATGATTTTTTGATCTAATAACAGGAAAGCCGCGGTTATATATCACACGCAAATTGTCCTCACCCTTAGCGATCCTTGCCTTGAGCTCATCGCGAATGCTCCTCTCATGTTTGCCCTGATATGGAGTTAAATCCGAATTTATATAGATTTTAATGCCCTTCAGCTGTGACCGGTTTTTCAATAACGCCAATACTTCCTAGTTCCTAGTTATCTTGACTGTTTCAGGTGGATTCACAGTCAGAACTTCAAAGAGTTTAGGTATCTCTACTCCATCATCGCCCTCAAGAAGATTAAAAA
>JAEQML010073916.1:0-14686 GCA_016904865.1 Pissodes strobi | reverse complement strand
ACTTCTTAAATCTTAGTGACAGTAACGGTAATATCCTCCCTAAAAACCGTATATGTGATGAAATTATTAGCTTGATGCAGTATCGCTGCACTAAAAATTTAATTTTTGTGGACTCTATAGTGGAAACTACTTCAGACGCTGATTACTGTGTGATTCGGGAAAATGAGATTAGTGATACAAACGTAACAAATAGTGATACAGATGTAATAAATAGGGAGAGAACCAAGGTAGGAGAATCTAGTCTAAATAACTTTAATCGAAGCCAGGATTTGTCTCTGCAATTTGACAATGACGTTCATAAAACCA
Source organism: Pissodes strobi (assembly GCA_016904865.1). Lineage (NCBI taxonomy): Eukaryota > Metazoa > Arthropoda > Insecta > Coleoptera > Curculionidae > Pissodes > Pissodes strobi. The sequence continues at coordinate 14,380 of JAEQML010073916.1, read as the reverse complement.
ATGACTGTATCACTTTCAAAGAACCTAATTTTTTATACCCAAGACTTTCACAACTAAGTTTCACAGAACAAACTTAGGCTCTAATAAAAACTTTAATATAGACTCCCATTTATCGGTAAATAATCACGTAGTTAATTTGACTAATACACAGTGTCTTAGTGTATTTCATATCAATGTTCAATGTTTGTCTAATAAAATAAATTTGATTGATTTTTTATGTAATAAGTATAGCATTAACGTCTTGTGCCTTAACGAGCACTGGCTTAGTGATGAAAAAATACTTAACACTAATATACGAAACTTTTCCCTAAAAAGTCATTTTGCACGTAGTGCGCATAAACATGGCGGATCTGCAATTTACATTGACAATGAGATTTCTGTAAATGCATTCCCGGTTACTTACCTAACTAATTTTTCTGTTGAAATGACATTGGAGTGCTCAGCTGTTAGCATTGAAGATCTCTGTATTGTTAATGTATATAGACCGCCCTCTGGTAGCTTTAATGTTTGCATAGACATTTTAGCGGAAATCTTAAGAAGGGCCACAGCAAATTTTAATTTTCTTATTTTGTGTGGTGACTTAAATGTGGACAAACTGGCTGCCGGTACAAATTATAAAATTTTATCAGACCTTTTTGAATCTTTTAATTTAAAATCAATGGTGGATACGCCTACAAGAATTGAAAAAAAATCCTCAACAATATTAGATTATGTCGTTACAAACCAGCCAAATTTTTTAAATGTTGAAAATTTTGATCCATGTATTTCCGACCATCATGGTCAATTAATAATAGTATCGAATTCTATTTCTGACCCGACAAATATTGACAATAATTCAGAATCAACTCAGACATTTAGACCCATAAACAAGATGGCAATTAATGAATGTAAAAAGCTCTTCTCGGATCTTAACTATAGGGTGCATTCTTGTGATCCCGATTCGGAGTTTCTTCGATTTTATGATTGCTTTTTATGGTGTTTTAATGCTTCTTCATTTCCCAAAAGACTAAAACATAACAATGCGAAGAAAAATAAACTACAGTTCTCTGAAGATTTACAAACATTGCACAAAGAGTTGGATAATTTGAGGTGGTTAAGGCACCGTATCCATGACGATGAATTAAACAATAGGTTTAAAATGACAAAAAAAAACTTCCAACTTAAGATTAGAGAAGAGAAGAGCCTATATTATAATGAAAAAATCTTGTTATCAAATAACAAAATTAGAACTACGTGGAATATTGTAAATGAACTTCAAAACAAGACATGTACAAAACAACATATAACTTCTATTAACCATGAGAATAAAAAATTAAGCAACCCCAAAGATATAGCCAACGCTTTTGGTCAATATTTGTCCTCAGCCGTGAATGAAAAGGTAAGATCATACTTTGAAGATAATTTATCTGATACGTGTACTGTTTCTGGGAGAACAATCTCTAACTCTTGTTTCACAGACGACATAACCCAAGATGATATAGTGCGGATTATTTATGAACTCCCGAATAAAAAATCTTCTGGACTCGATGAAGTTCCCATTAAACTGATTAAGGCTATGTGTACTGAAATTTCACCAATACTGGCTGAGCTGTTAAATGTGTCAATCAGAAATGGCAAATTTCCGGAGTGCTTAAAGGAAGCCAAAGTTGTGCCGATTTTTAAGAAGGGCGATGCAGAGAGTGTTGAAAATTACAGGCCTATTTCGATTCTCAGCATATTCTCCAAAATATTTGAGAAGGCAGTATGCGATAGATTGACAGTATTCTTGAGTAAGTACAGTGTCTTGAGTGGATGTCAGCATGGCTTTAGAGTTGGGCTATCTACTGAATCAGCTGCTGCGAACCTGATTCAACATGTGGCTTCTAAGGTGGATCGTGGGGAAAAGGTTGTTATTTTCTCCTTTGATTTAACGCGAGCGTTTGATGTTGTAGACAAAGGCTTTGTGGGTGAAAAGCTTTTAAAATTGGGAATTAGGGGTTATTTAAACAGCTGGATATGTTCATTTTTAACGAATAGAAAAATCTTTGTAAGTATTAATAATACTCTGTCTGATGGTTTTGATCTAAATCTCGGTACTCCTCAGGGAAGTTCGTTGGCCCCTCTACTTTTCCTGATGTTCATCAATGATCTTCCAGAATATATCACAAGGGGTCAAGTATTTATGTATGCTGACGATACCTCGATTGTCGTTCATGGTTCCTGCAAGGAAGACATTTGTGAAGCTGCATCAACGGTGCTTGATCAATTCTCCACGTGGTGCAGAAGTAACAAACTAATCATCAATCACTCTAAAACTGTCTGCTTGGAAGTGACTTCTATGAGAGTCAATCCGTGCGACTTTGTATTTCAGTTTGGGGAATATATATTGCGCCCTCAAAACTCAATAAATTTTCTTGGGCTTCATGTCGATTGCAACCTCTCGTGGAACGAACATATAAATAAAGTGTGCTCCAGATTGAACCAAAGTTACTATGTAATTGGTTCTTTAAAAAATTCATTAAGAAACAAGAATATTCTGCTCAATGTTTATTACGCATTTTGTTACTCAGCAATTGCTTATAACATAATAACATGGGGCCAGGCAGTTGAAGTCCAGAGAGTACTTATAATTCAAAAACGAATAATTCGTCTTTTATTCGACTTACCCTATACAACCACTTGTAGGGATACATTTAAAAAACATAATCTGTTAACGGTTGTGTCTATCTACATTTTTAAGCTATTGTTGTATATTCATAAAAATAAACACTCCTTTCGGACAAATGGTTTTAGTCATGGGTACTGTACGCGGAGTAGAAATAATATCTATCTAGATAGACATAATCGTGAGGCTTATAAGAAAACTCCGGTATATTGTGGCAGCAAACTCTACAATATGTTGCCTGAGACCATAAGAAACATAAACCCGCCTTAATCCTTTAAGAAAAAAATTAAAAAGCTTCTTTTATCCGAGACTTTTTATAGTATTGTGGAATTCACAGCTTATCTGCAACATGTAGAATAATTAAATGTCGCGCCGGCATCCAGATTGTGCCATTGTATTACGTATATAATATGTACTTACAGGAGTTTGTGATAATTTTAGATGCGTTCTTTTGTTTTTTTTTATTTTATTTTATTTTATAGGCACCTATATGTCCTTTAACGGTGCGCGTTATAGTTTTATATATGTGTGGATATTTCTATAAACTTAAATGTTTGTGTATCCGTATATTTGATGGTCACTGAACCACTGTTCTATTTTTGTCAGTTTAATTCTTGTTACGTTTTGTTTTATATCTTTGAAATGTAATATTACTACAGCCTTATTGTGACGAAACCTGTGTTATTCTTTGTAACATGGTGGTGAATAAATGATTTGATTTGATTTGATTTGATCACATGCCACAACCAAAAATTTATCTAAAGCGAGTTTGAAAACAAAGAAACCGGGATTTTGGCATTGATTTCCACCATAATTTTTACCCGACCCAGACAAAAGGGCTTAGTCATTTGACCATAGGGGTCCATTAAAAGAAACGTGTTAAAGTGAACCTCAATTCCCGCGCTCTCAATAAAGCACCGAACGGCAAACTAACGTTTTGAAATTGGTATGCGTCAAATATCGCTAACAGAAAACTGCACCAAAGAAAACCGATCCAACATAGATCTTGATTTTCAGGGCGAAGACAACTGCAATTCACTGTCACCAACTCACTTAAGCTAGTGTATATTCAAAGTATAGTTTCGTGCGGAAAAGTGAAACTTTACGAGAATAATTAGCTGTTTTCAGGACACGACCAGTCCAAACTTGGTAGTAATTTACAATAATCGGGGTTTGCAGATAAAGAGCTTGCTTTATAAACAAGACAATTAACGTTATTGCAATTTGCGCACGTCTAGGAAGTAACAACTATCTTTTCATGGACGCTTTTTTAAGGTTACTCAATTTTTTTTTTAAACTGCTTTTAGTTATTTTTTACCTTCATATTTTATTGCTGATGTATTTCTAGTATTTTTTCAGGGTATATTTTCCTTCATTCTTCCTTTATTATGCTTGTTAATAGGACTGTGGTGGATCTTTCTCTATGTTTGCTCCAATAATTGAAAGTTTTTGGTACATTCTCACATGTAGACTAAGCTATAGAGATTTTTAATTAATATGAATTAATAATAAATTATATCTTGATCGATTCGCAAAAAAATCCTAACATTTCGAAAGGCATAGGATGTTCCATAAATATGATACTAAATGTCATATCGATAACCGAAATATTCTACATTAGGTTTTAAACAGGCGATATCTTAAGAACGGCCGAATTGGTCAAAATAGAATTGAGGGGATTTAGGAATTCAAAAGCATAGCATCCTTTCCCATAAAATTCTATTTTCTGTGAAGTTATAAATCTTCAAAATGTTAGAATAAGTTTACATTTTTAAAAGTTTAATAAATCGCTAATTTAGCAATACCATACCTACTACAAAGGTTTTTTGTAAATTAGCGAAACCATTATTTCGGCTTAATTTTCAGCAGATTTTTGAGAACCTCAAGTTTACTGGATTAGAACAAAACTTTTGTTTTACTACCTTATTATGACCGTTCGGCGTTTTAACAGGTAAGAGATAATATGATTAACCCAAACTTTTTGTACCAACTATTTATCGGCAAAAACATATTTAACAGAAGATGAAGATATTATTAAAAAATCATAGATAAACAAAATTTATTTTAATGTATTTTTCTGTTATAGGTAATAATAGCATGCTACTACAACTAATTACCTTCTTGAAAATGTAATCATTTCGGGTGTTTCATTTAATATTTTAATGTTGATGTCACGTGACCAGCATTGAAGAATCTTAAAGAAGATCTAATTACGGGGAAGTGATAACCCTCCCCTCCCCCACTGTTCGATACATAAATCTTTCGATGCACCGTTTTCCCACAAAACATCACGAATGAGGACTAGTAATTTATTACAAATGGCTTTATTTATAAACAAAATATACTTCACTATAAATAATATTAAAAGTATCAAAAATAATACCTAAGTATTAAAAATAATTATTGCAATTGCTGCACATCACCAATGTATTGACTCTGTCTTTTCTTGGGAGCCCTCCTAAGACTACCCAAAATATTCAAAATTTCTGAAACTGCTTTCGGAGTTTCTTTATCTCTTTCCTTAGATTCGTTATTGCCGTCTTTTTTGCGCTTCCTTAAGGTAAACTTTCCTTCTTTTATCGCGTTAATAATGTCTTCGTTCACCCCGGGCGCTGCAGCTTTTTTTTCAGGTGTGGATTCCTGGACGCCTATGGTTTTCGCTAAATCTTCCACAGTGGCTCTACTTCTCCTCCTTCGAAGTGGTACCACTGGTGGATTATCCATTGGTAGTAACGGTGGCGGAGGTGGAGGCGGCGGGGGAGGAGGTGGAGGGAGAGGTGGCACCTTCAGTTTTTGTTCTGCGCACTCAGCCCGTGCTATTGCCTCTTGCAGTTCTACTTCCGCTAGTTTCAGTCGCTCCTCGAGAATTTCTACGTGGGAGTTGTTTTCGTGGTCTTCTAATCGTTCCTAAAAGGTAAAAGATATGTTATTATTAATTGATGCCAATTCTCTAGTACTCTAGTTTTGATTTCGCTTGGATATGAGATAAGCATCGGTAAAGAAGTTATTTAAACAGTTAAAATTTCAGTCCATTTAGCCTAAAGTTGAGCCGCTTATAATTATGCAACCCATGAAAATCTGTAAAGTATCAATTTTCGAACTTTAGTACTTTCAAAACACAGAATGTCGGACTAGAAATATACTTATACAGTGTGATAAAGAAAAGCTAGGGACTAAAAGTTTTTACATAGAACATCCCTTGTATTTTGAATTTGTGAAACGCTTCCTCGTAAAGAGTATTAATTCGGTCTTGTCTGTACTGACCCTCAGCCCTTCTTCCTGGGATCATCTCTCTACCAGGTGTATGCTCGTAGAAGGCTATAAAAAGTTTACATTTTGGAGCAACATGGCCTCATAAAATTTGCAATTTTGTTCAACAAACAACAATAAGAACAACACTTTTAAGTAGGGTAAATGCACCAGTGAATGAACATTTCAGGATATTATGTTGGTAATAATCACTTAAATATGCTCATTTGTGGTGTAAGTGGCTCACGCGCAATTTGTAAAATTAAAAGTGCTTACTTTTTAGTAATCAATCAATAAAATATCACTAAAATGTCAGATAGATTGTTGAAATAAATAATAAATTTGAAAGATAAAAAAACCAATAAATGGACATACAATGTTAGTTAATGAATTATACCAATCCAGCAAATGAACATAGTAGCTTTATTAAAATTTCAGTATTAGCCAAATTAAAACCTAATTTAATCGGACAAATACTTTGTTAAATCTTCCACTTTGTAAAATCCTTTAGAGTTTTCTGCTCTGGGTGCAGGTATTTTTTCAAATATATTATTTTATGGTGCCATATTTGGCCGTTTCCACAACTTATTTTCTTCTTCATTTTTACCAGAGTTTTTATCCCTTTTATTTGTTTTCTTTTGCAGTAATTCCACTGCGTTTTTCTTTCATTCTAACTATTTAATTTCAATATTGGCTGCTTTTTTATTCATGTTTCCTTTGCTGTCTTAGTATTCCTTCCATTGCTTTGAGCTAATGGCAAACGGCATTTTTCTGTTGTCTTTTTCTTTTTAGTTTGTTCAATTTTAGGCCAATGTCAGGTAATGTTTTTTGGGTATTATAATGTTTGTTAATATATTAATTTTTACGTCTTGTTACTCTCATTAGTCTGACGGATTGGTTGATCTGCTTTGGTAGTTATTTCGTTATTGTTGGTTGTAAAAGTTATTTATTAATTTGCTCATTGTGTTTCATCACTTTTTAAATTATTCTGCTTATCATTAATGGCAGTCTCATGCTTTTTTATCGCTTATATCACATAGATTTATGCTTAAATTATATTTTAAATAAAGAGTGAAGGCTGTGTGCATGTACGAAATGTACTAAATGAAAAACTTTTGTATTCCATGCATAAATATTTATGCATGGAATACAAAAGTTTTTCTTTAGTAAATTATATTTGTTAATAATAATAATTATTTCGCTACTTAGGTCTCTCATATCTTTAACGTCATTTACTTTTTTTGGTCTCAATATCACAGTTTACTTCTTCCTGAGATTTTTTTTATTACTGTAGTCGTTTATATCACATTTGTTTGAACTTAACTTAATGATTTTTGTCTGTTTAGTATTTTGTTACTTAGTTCTACTTTTTCGTCCATCTTTATTTTGCTGTTCTTTCTCTTTTTCACACTTTCTATCGTCAAAGTCATTTTTAGTCAAATTGCCTTCCTCCATATATTATTTTTTTTGCTTTAAGTCATTGTTCTGGAATATTTGGTTTGTCATTGTTATAGTTTTCTTTTGGTATCTCCAGTATTTTATCTGGTTTCGACAGACACGCAATGGCTTTAGTTTCTTAAGTTAATTTTGTTTAAGTCATCATAGTTTTCTTTTTCTATCTATTGTATTATCTTTTCTTTTGGTTTCTGCAGGCACCTAAGGCTCGCAATGGCTTTTATTTTCTGGGGTTATTTTATTTAGGCCATCATAATGGTTTTCTTTGTCGTGTTTCTGCAAATCTCTGACGTTGAAATTGATATTGTTTTTTAGGTTTCTGTTCTTTAGATCATTATTATGGATTTCATTTTCTATCTCCTGTATTTTGTTTTCTGCTTTGACATCCAAATCTGCAGACACGCAATAGTTTTCAGGGATTGTTTTAAAAGTTTGTAAGATTATTTGTTTCCTCATTTATTAGTGCTTCTTCAATATTAATTATTTTATTCAAATTTTTTTCTGGTTCTAAACTAACATTACCAGTGTTTTGATCATTTATCAATTGTAGATGTGATAGAATCATATCATTATTATTACTAATATTATTGAGGCTAGCTTCAAGAAAAGTAGAAGGTAACTGGTGTTGACAAATTTGAAAAAGGTCATGAATACAATCAACTCGTGTTTCGTTTACTAAAAATGGCTATTCGTAATAATATTTTAATACCTTAAAATCTCTGATGTTGGTTGATTGTTTAACTGCCCGATTTTCAGTTAATGGTGAAAATAATCCTTTTCTTTTAGATGATATACATTTGCTATAATCGACGCCTTTGAGTCACCAGGAAAAAGGCCACAAGTTTCATAAATTATCATTCATGGAAGTTTTAAAGAGTTTTCAAATAACGGGACAAGTTTCCCAAATTTATACAGAAATTTGGAAAATTTCCAAATCAATTTGAAAACGTCGCGAAAAAGTGAAAATCTCTATGGCACCATAAAGAGAATTTGGCAGTGAATCCAAATATGCATAAATATACAGGGCGTTCCATTACTGCATCACTCCCGTATATCTGCAGATATTTTATGACCCTAGTACTCAAAAGCATATGTGGCAATAAAAAAGTTATTTGATTTTGCCACACTGTAGGAACGGGCCACCTTGTACGCGCTTAGAATAAAAAATATATTAATCAATACCAATACTAATAAACTAGAGAGGATGGTTACTTCTCATAAGAGCCTATGTTCACATACTATCGCCCCGTGCCCCACGGTCCCCTCACCTACATCGTCGTCGCTGTGACATTTCTGCATGAGAAACGGCTTTCAATTCGCCATTGCTGCTATTGCATCTTATATGTTTTCGTTGTATTTTTAGCTTTTTTAGTGATATTTTTGAATGTTTTAAAACTATTGATAATCGTGTTTTGGCGCTTTGAACATTGAGAAACTTGATATATATTATATATCAAGGCGGAACCAAGGGAAGCGGCATTGTCTAATTGACGTGTAGGAACTTGAAAACCGGTTTTTGATGGATTAAAAACGGGTAAAATAGCTATTTAGTGTCATAATTCGTTATGAAAAAAGTATGTGATTATGGTAACAGCATCGAAAACACAAATCGATAGGTCTGGTGTCTCGTTTTTTTTACTAGTTTATTTGCTCTTTCCTGGGTCATTTCCTACAGTAACTGATAAACTTTAAATTTGGCAACGCTACGTCTATCGACCTTAGAATGTGACCTCAATGTTGGGTGAAAACAAACAACCATTTGTCCCGTCTCTTCTAGGTTAAATGTCTTTGGATGTAACCATCCTCTTTAGTTTATTATTCTTGATTCAATACTAGGTTTGCCATTCTTTTATCTCTGTAAAATTAATAATATTTTTAAATCGGGGACGTCCTTACAATCCTATTCCATTGGCCACCCAAGACCATACCTTAGACCAGCGATTTTAGAATTTTGCGCCACCCTGTAGTAAACCGATAAAGGAAATTGCAAATTATTTTTGCTCTAGTTCCTACTAATAAAATACAAAAATATCAATATATCGACAAAAGTGACAAAAGGAGAAAATAAAATATTTTTGAAAAAGCCATAGATAAAATTTATCACCTGCAAGCTGTTTAGCTCTTCTTCATATTTCGTTCGTTCGTCTTCGATCGTTCGTTTCAAGCTTTCGATTTCCTGCAGTAGCATTAGAGAGTCAGTGCCGTTTTCTTCGCTTAATCCTTGGAGCAATAAGTTACTCTGATGGGCTAGGATGTTTCTTTCTATCTTTTGTTCTCCAGCTTCTTTTCTAAAATATATTTTTTATCACAATATTTTCTGAATTTAAAAGTCAATTAATAAAAAAAAACATATTAAGACTAGAAGTAAACAAAAGACATGAAGTAATAAAAAATTAAGGGAGATATTTAAGTGTGCATATATTAACTATATATACATGCCTTAACTCCATTATATTGTTTCTTTGACATTCTTTAACCTCTCTGAGCTCTTCTAATTCTTTCTTCATTATTTCGGACACTCTCAGCAATTGATTGTGCTCGATTCGAAGCTCTCCAAGATCTGCTCTTAAGCTATTATTCTCAAATTTGACTAAGTCAATCTCCTGAAAAATATATAAGTTTCAGGCTAAAACTAAAAAATACACATTGTTTGAATACTCTTAAATATCATCATGGATATTTAAATTATACATATGGGTGCTAATTGAGTTATGGAACGAATCTTTGATATCAAGACAAGAAATTAATATAAACAGCGACTCCGTTTTCTCTATACGGGGTGTTGAAATTTCCAAAAAACTTAATTAATTTTCATTTTATTTCCAGAGTCGTTAGAACTAGTTCATTAAAACTTGAAATACTCACATAGATATTCAAAGGCTATAGTTTGGGATTTTTTTTATCTCCACTATGGTCGTAGAAATAAGTAACTTTCGAAAAAAAAATGGAATGCCTTTGATTGTTTTTTAATTTGGTAGTTTCACCGGTTAAGGCAAATACAAATTCACAAAACATATCTATTGAGAATTTTTGGTCTGATCAACAGCTTTCTAGAATGTGTTCAATTTTGGTGTTAAAGCACACCTCTGATCCAATTTTAGTAAGGGTTGAAATTGCTCATAACTCCATAAAATGCAAGTATTGGATTTTATTTTATCTCCACTATAGTCGTAGATATGGGCAACTTTCTAAAGAAAGAATGGAACACCTCTGATTTTTTTTTTCAATTTGGTAATTTCATCGGTTAACGCAAAAACACATACACAAAAAATGTCTTTTGAAAATTTTTGGTATGACCAACAACTTAAAAAAAAAATGTTCAATTTCAGTGCACGCCACTGATCCAATTTTAGTAAGGGTCGAAGTTGCTCAGAACTCCATAAAATGAAAGTATTTGATTTCTTTATCTCCATCATGGTCGTATATGGGTAATTTTCTCTGATTTTTTCTCAATTTCGTAGTTCCAGCAGTTAGGTCAATAGAAGTTCACACACAAAATGTCTTTTGATGATTTTTGTTATGACCAACAGCTTTCGAGAAATTATTCAATTTCGGTTTCGATGCATGCCTCTGATCAGATTTCAGTGAAAATTGAAGTTGCTCAGAAAAAAATGCTAATATTGGATTTTTTTTTCTCCACCATGGTCGTAGATATGGGTAAGTTTCTCAAAATAAAGGAACGCCGTCTCTGATTTTCCTCAATTTGGTAATTATAACCAAAGAGATCAATTGTATTATCAGAAAATTTATAATATCTGAACTAGAAGGTATTGAAAAAAATTAAGAAAGTTAGATTTATTATTATTTTTAAACGTTTTGCGCCTTCAAAATTAAACGTTTCCTGATACATGTTGTATTTAATTTTTATAGAGTTCTGATCAACCTTAGCTTCCACTAAAATTGCATCAGAGTCGTGTATAAAAAAATAAATTTATTCTTTTCTCGAAAGCGCTTCCTCGCTTCAAAAATTCTCACGAGACACTACTTGTGCATTTTTATTTGTCTAAACCGCTGAAGAAGAAAATCAATGGCTACAAAAACTTTGCGAATACTCAGAGCTTTATACTCATAACCCAAAGTGCTTATTGATACACATCCAGCAGCAACAGTTGAAAATGAATAATCGGCACAAACCGTTGATATATCATCACAAGGAATCACGAAGGTTCTTTGAAAAATCATTAAGTCACCAAGAGGCGACGATGCAGCATTTCAATTCAACAAAGAGGAAAGTTTGCCATTAATACTTAGACTATAAAAGGCGTTCGATACTGTAGAATCAACCATGCATCTAACACAAGCCATCGCTTGTGTTAGACTGCATGTCGACACAAATTAAAATAGGTATATCATGTGAGGAATGTCAAAACAATACCATCTCGCTTAAGTTATTCCCGGCACTACTGAGTATAAGTATAAGTAAATAAATGAACTGGGAAAACATAAGAGTACCAGTTAACTCCGCCAATGCCGGTCCCAAGTCGGGATCAAAAAGGAGGAGGGGGAGAAACCGCACCTCATTAAAAAACTAGAACTCGTCTGGTCTGAATGAGATTTACCCTTAAGGACCCCTCCCTAAGGGTTATTAGGTTAGAAGATCCCGTAAACCGCTCGGAATGCAATGACCCCCTTAAAATGAACTGAAAGGAGTATAGGAGTTTTGGCTTCATAAAAACTTCCTCAATTCTAGATGGGGTTATTATAGTCCTTCGAACACCTGGCTTACCCCGTTGCATAAAACCTTCCAGCTGTGTAAGGGGCCCGCAGCTGGTGACTGTTTATTTCCTCCTTCAAGGAGGGTTAACACTGGGAAACTTCCAATGACCCAACGCAAACGTCAAATTGGCGATTTCATTACCTGAGGAACAGTCCCAGGCCTCGGCTGTGAAGGGGCCGGATCAACAGGAGCTAGGAAACCTCCAGGGCCCAAGCGCCATTACCAAATTGGCAACTTGGCATGTTGAGGAGTGATCTAGGACCTCGGCTGTGAAGAAGCTGTCAAAATTCAGCTTGACAAGATCAAGGTTATACGGCCGCCGCCATCCTAAGGAATGCAACGAATGTGCGGGCCAAGGATCTATGGCGGACTACTCTAGGAATGAGGCAGAATGGATGATCAAGCGCCTGCTGCGGGTTGGACAGGATCCGGAATGTGGGTGGTGCTTGGAGGACAAGGAATAGTCTACTCTTGCCGACTCTCCAGCGTTGGGTTGAACCTGGAGTATATAAGGAAGATCCAGCCGAGGAAGCTGTGTGCCTTTGCTAAGTATGTCTAGTTACCGGATTGAATTGGTACGTGAGTGAGCGTACAATGAGTCCAGACGAGTGGGAATGTGCGGGATCTCCCGCCCACGTTTCAAATGTATTCATTCATAAATTCATTCAACCATATAAGATTTGACGGCATTTATGTAATATTGGATATTGGATAGCATAGACAACGCTCGCAATCCGTTCTTCTTACATCATCAGGAGTCGGAACAAATTAGGCTCAAAATCTTGATTTAAGAATAACCGTGCAGTAAGTGGATCCATCTCTTGGAACATAGGATCAAAACTTAACAGTATCATCAGATAATAAAAATAGGCTTGATCTGGGCAGCATTTGGAATCCTCAAAGGGACACTTCGATCTGAGTTTCCTAGGTTCTTTAAACGTAAAGACTTCGACTAATGTGTCTTAAGATGCTCATTCTTAACCATGAAATCAATAAACAGAGACATGACTCCCGATGAATAGATAAGACAAAGAACTGGTGTTATGGGTGCAGTAGAGCGAAGGGCAGCAGGTTTGAAACGGAAATGATGCCTCACGAATGAACGGTAAACCATGAAAGTTCCCGAATGAAGACCAACACAAAGATGAATAGATAAGATGAAGAACTGATGTCAGGATGAACACTGCACGAGAAAAGATTCGAAAGTTGCGAGAAACCAATGTTCTACACTGGACATAATGATACGGGCTTATGATAATGGTGATGATGAAGATGTTGGTGATGATGATATATTTTGCACGGTATTAATGTAATAAATTAATAGGATTACTTCAGAAGCAAAATTCCTTGTCAATAGTTCGATGTGAGGTGATATTACGACCTTGAAATTAAAGGATAGAAATAAGCGCAAGTTAAAGGATGGAAGTCCGTGAAAGTTGGCTAAAGACTACATTGAGAACATTTGGAGTTTGCTAAAAAATATATTCGATTAGGCAGAGGAAAAAAGATTAGAGTGAATACGAAAATTGTACCGATTACACCTTGAACAACCTCGAGTGCTCAATTTTTCACTTACAAGAAGAAATCCCTGCAGCTATTTACTGTAGTAATTGCATAAAAATTGGAATGTCTAATTTTATTAATCCTTAGATTAACAGTAATCGATATAAAGTCAGATAAGTCAACATTGTAGTCACCAAAATCGAATTTTCATAATGGTTCAAATAATCTAGGTCCCCGTAATGAACGGAATCAAGCTTGAGGAAGCACATATTTACATACCTCCGATAACTTAGCATTCTGTTCTAAGGTCTGGAACTCGTTTTGACGAACAGAATCCAATTCAGTCTGTAGCTCTGCAACTTCTGTACTAAGTTGTTTGATAGTTTTATTTAGATTTTCTATGTCTGCATCATTAGCAGATTCTCCGGTATCTACTCCCTCATCGACGGTGTCCTTGTCTGCCAGCAATAGTGTTTTTCTTTTAAGTTGCTTGTTTTCTTTGTACCAGTGAGTGGCATCTTTCAAAGCTCTAAAAATGATAAAAATAATTATATGAAAATTAACGATCAAAGCACCTACTTCTTATGTTTTCTGTTGCTTCGTAGATCTGCTGCAAAACTAATTAAAATACCCATATAAATCAAACAGGGCAAAATATAGTCATATTTTGTATAAGTAGCTAAGCCTAATCTGAACTCCATGAAGTAAGATTAGCATTATTCAAGAATTCAGAGTATTTAAAGGTAGCAATGTCATATTGACTTATGCCAATTAAAATATCACCATAAATGCAGCAAGCAGGTATTTCAGCC
>JAEQML010073913.1:0-14687 GCA_016904865.1 Pissodes strobi | reverse complement strand
AAGCATAAAATTGCAGAAAATGTTTAATTGTCTTCTTTCTATAAAAACAAAAAATACATAAAATAACTATACCTAACTACTATTGGAACTAAACTAAATTTTTATCTTTATTTCTCTATAAACATTGTAAGTTTAAAAATTGTAATACGGTACTTTTTGACTAATAGGAAGCGAATAATCAATTTTTTGTCATACGCTCCTAAAAATAGCTATTTTACGGACTCATTTGAGTCCGTAAAATGCTTCTTTTTAGGCCTAGTCCCTAAAAGTCGTCATGGCAACCTTTACGGACTATTCCAAAGTTCCTGAATATGTCTAAATGTCAAATTGCGAATGGAATGACAAAATTGTCAAATAGTTGCTACGATATCAATTTCTAAGCTTACTTTTTTGTCATACGCTCCCAAAAATAGCTATTTTACGGACTCATTAGAGTCCGTAAAATGCTTCTTTTTAGGCCTAGTCCCTAAAAGTCGTCATGGCAACTTTTACGGACTATTCCAAAATTCCTGAATATGTCTAAATGTCAAATTTCGAATGAACTGACAAAATTGCCAAATAGTTGCTACGATATCAAATTCTAAGCTAACTTTGTCGTACATTATGATTTCAAAAATTATGGTAAATTTGCAAATTTAAGCGTTCTGAAGAATTGCAAAAAGCGTATAAATAAAAATTAAATTTTGGGAGCGTATGACAAAAAATAGTGTTTGTCACACGTACCTAAATGAAGTTTTTCAGGACTCATCTGCTATTCCGGACTCGGCTAACGCCTCGTCCGGAAACAGCAATGATTCGTCCTGAAAAACTCCATTTTAGATACTTGTAACAAAAATAACTATTTCGAACATTATGATTTCAAAAATTATGGTAAATTTGCAAATTTAAGCGTTCTGAGGAATTGAAAAAAACGTATAAGAAAATTTTGGGAGCGTATGACAAAAAACAGTGTTTGTCACACGTACCTAAATGAAGTTTTTCAGGACTCATCAGCTATTCCGAACTTGGCTAACGCCTCGTCCGGAAACAGCAATGATTCGTCCTGAAAAACTTTATTTTAGGTACTTGTAACAAAAATAACTATTTATAAATATATGTTTTTTTTATAGTTTAATAATATGTTTTTAATGTTCCTAATTTTGAATGCGTTAAAAATATCCAGTTTATATTGTAAAATTTTACTTATATCAATTCAAAACGTTTTACATTTAGCAAATAGGATTTTATTATTGTTTATTATATTCCCATTTTTTAATGGCATATGCAATTACTGCATTAATTCAATTATATGAATAATAGAAACTAGTAAAGAAATTGATCACAAGAATCAATGTTTAATAACTGCTAAACACCAATCAATATCAATATCAATATCATTTATTTTCAACATTACATGACATGTGAGGCCGAGGCCATCGCTGTTGAACGTTTGAACATTTGCGGATGTTTATAGTCCATAACGCAGTACAGACTTTCTCACATCACTCGCGTTTACAAACACCTACGTACGTAGGGGGCTGGTGTCAACCCTGTCAGCAATGGCAAGTGGCAATTTGGTTGAGATATCAAGTTACATAGGCAAGCCTTTCAACTGTGCTTTGGTGAGAGATTACCAAATGGTATATTAGCCGAGTTTAAATGTTTAAGAGAGTCTTTTCAGTGCAAATGTAGGGAAAATCGTGAAAAACCCTACTTCTCGTTGGACAGTTACAACATAAAGTATGTACAAGATTTACAATATGGTACAATAAAGAGGCTATTTACATATGTACAAGGTATTTGGAATGTAACTTTGTTACTTCCAGTTCAAGGGTTGGAACATTAATGGTATGGTACCCAAGCTTGTCGCGCGGACCTTGCGTTTCACCGTTTGCGAGCATACTGCCGCGGTTTTGTTTATGTCGTCTTATATAGTAAGACCAGGTCCCTTAGCAAGCCCCTCCCCCTTGTCCGAACAATGGTGGGAGGAGTCTGCCTCTGGACTAGTCATCTCGCTGGGTATACTCGAGAGTTTTGGTTGCACTTCTGTGCTCCTGTTACTTACTCTTTTTTGTGCTCGAGTTTTTCACTGAAAAAGGGCTTTATTGGACATTATACGAATATGATATATACATTATATTTACATTTTTACATTTTTATGTTCATGGTGGTTCCAATTCTTTGTAATAGAGCATGGTGTTTCTGTATATGGGTCCGTGTCGCGGGATGTTCTGCGGATCAAACCTTATATCTGCGATCCGCGCCGTCAATGGCGATCCTTTTATGCCGAACTCGAAGAATTTGCTTGCTGTGCGATCTATGAACTGATCTATATATTCCATGTTTGTCATCGCATGCAAATCTTCGGTTCGGACATGATCAAAGACCGTCAGTGACAACGCCGATCTCAGATATCTGTTTTGTATAGTTTGAATTTTCTTTATGTGTGTTTTAGCCGCAGAGCACCACACTGGGAGCCCATATAGCAATGCCGGTCGTATTATTGCTTTGTAAACAGTTAACTTGTTTGCAGGACTTAAATATGATCGCGTGGCTATCAGTGTGTTTAAACTTTTGCGTATAATCGCATTTTTGGACCGAACCGCGGCAATATGCTTAGCGAAGCTCAACTTTTTGTCAAAGACAATGCCCAAGTACTTCACACTTTCGCTGGGTGTTATTTCAGTGTCATTTATGATCAACGGAGTCATTTCCGTATCTTTCCTCTTACGTGTGAAGAGCCCAAGCTCTGTCTTTGGTGCGTTTAAGCTTATTTTCCATTGTTCGAAATATGGAAGTATGAGTTCCATATGTCGTTCCAGGTTTAATTTGGCCTGCCGTGCGATCGACGATTGCGTACATATCGCATTGTCGTCCGCATAGAAGGCACAAGAGTTCAGGGGATGAGACGGATAGTCAGCTATATAATGACTAAAGAGCTGAGGTGAAAGTACTGTTCCTTGTGGTACACCAGACATGATGCGCCTTTCTGTGGATTCACGGTCTTGGATTTTCACAGAGAAAGTGCGATTTTCCAAATAAGACACGATAAGGGCTCCGAGGTGCAATGGAAACCCATGTGTTACAAATAATTTGTACACTAAACCATCGTGCCAGACTCGGTCAAAAGCCTTCTCTATGTCTAGCAACAGCAACGCAGTGTGCTTGTTCTCATTGAAGCCATTTGTGATGTCCTGCGCTATTTTCGCCGCGAGCATAGCTGTGCTATGTCCGCGGCGAAAACCGAATTGCTCCGGTGGCAGAATGCGTAACATTTCAACCGCGCTGCTGATTCTAGACAAGAGAAGTTTCTCTGTTACTTTTCCAAGAGTATCTAAAAGTGATATAGGCCGATACGAAGCTGGAAGCTTCGGATCTTTATTCGGCTTAGGAAACAGTACAATCACGGCTCTTTTCCAGGGAGAGGGAAAGTGCTGAAGGCGGATAGTTGCATTGGCAATATGCATTAGGTGAACGATGGCTTTATTCGGTAAATTCTTTAGAAGAATGTACGGAATGCCATCAGGGCCAGGAGCTTTATTCTTAGGTAGATAGCAGAGCGTTTTTCGAATCTCATTCGGCGTTATGCGGAGCTTTTCTAGTGCTGGCGGAGGGATAGGATATTTCCTGTTCATAAACAGGCGTGCTGTGTGTGTAACTTGCTCATGGAAGGGAGTGACGTCTGGCGACTCTCCATAGACGCTCTCTAGGTGGTCCGCGAAGGCCTCCGCTTTCTCACGGTTTTCATAGTAGGTATTACCTTGGAAATGAATTTCCGGGTAATTCACGGGGCCTCCTCGGACTCGCCTAGCGAGCTTCCATACAGAGCCGTCCTCTCGGTTTAATGAGTTAACATACGTCATCCATTGGCTATTACGAAAGTCACGGATTTGCGTCCGTATCTCCTCTGTCAACGCTGAGATACGAAGTCTATCGACTCGAGCTCTATTTCTCTGCCATCTCCTTCGAATACGGTTTCGGAAGGAGATTAGGTTTAGGATAGGATCAGGGAGGTGTTCTGTGAATGCTTGCTTTTCGACAAGCGGACACATGGCGTCTCTGACGTGCTGGATGTTGTTGACAAGGGTTCGGACTTCATTTTCAAGTTCAGGGATGCCATCTATTTGCCTCGGAACAACTGTAGCCTCGTTCATCCTTCATCTGAACTCCTGCCAATCTAGATTTTGGTATGATCGCACGGTTTCGCGCGTAGGCGGTGGGCCACCTCGCAACCCAATCTCTATTGGCAGGTGATCAGAATTTAGGATATTCAACTCTCGAAGCTGCGTGTAACCAGCTACTCTCC
Organism: Pissodes strobi; assembly: GCA_016904865.1. Lineage (NCBI taxonomy): Eukaryota > Metazoa > Arthropoda > Insecta > Coleoptera > Curculionidae > Pissodes > Pissodes strobi. The sequence goes on along the minus strand of JAEQML010073913.1, from coordinate 10,402 downwards.
GGGAAATAGCGACATCCAAGAACGAGGAGGTAAAATAATTTGCCGCGTAGTGGGTAGGATTGGGAGTTCGGTGAAATACAAAGTCCGGGTAGTCTTCTAGAATCCCATGTAATAAGCGACCCTTCCTGTTTGTTCTGCCGCCCCAGTTGACGTGCAGGGCATTTAAGTCCCCCAACAGGATGGTTCGCTTATTCGCAGGCAGAAGATTCAAGAAGTCATCTTCAGTCAGGTGAAGACGCGGATGTGCGTACCCGCCTATCACCCGCAGGCCACTTGCCAGCTCGACGGCTACGTGTTCAATGCTGGAGCGCAGGTTTACAACTCGCTTATATATTAGGGGCCTACGGATGAGACAGGCCACGCCTCCGCCTCGTAAATCGGGGCGGTCCCACCTCTCAACTTTCCAACGTGTAAATTTTAATGTAAAATCCGGCTCGAGTTTTGTCTCGAGCAAGAAAATTATATTTGCATTTGTATGGTACAAGTAATGTTTGAATTCGGCAAGCTTGGATCGTAAGCCATTGCAATTCCAGCTTACTATTTTTATGTACATTTTAAATACTGTACTTATTAATCTCTTCAGAGAAGAAGCGCATCGATACCTGGACTATCTGCATTTTGTTTCCTCTGCAGGATTCCAATACCAACGCGTACTCCTCTAAACAGAGAATAAGTTGCTCTATGTTGACCAGATTGTTTATTCTATCGACTATATTATTAAGAGATACTAAATTGTTTGAAATATTATTTACATTTTGATTACTACTTGAATTATTATGAGCATTATGAACATTAGTCTGATTTGACGTCTTGATATTGCCACTAACCTGTCGTAAATTAGTATCCTGTTGTCTAGCGCCCTCGGTCTGCTTTGCTTGGCTGCCTCTGATCTGGGGAAAGCTTCTGTCGTAGTCTTGTTCGTCGGCTACGTTTGAATTTCCTCTGTTTTGCCAAGCTGGCCGGGCTGGTGGCGGGGCAGGCTTATAAATTTTTTGCTCTTTTGAGGGCTTCGGAAGTTGTAGCTGTTCTATTTTGTAGAGATAGACAGGGCATTCTGTGCTGATTGAGCGATGCTCACCTCCGCAATTGGCACATTTTGCGAAGTCAGCCGTACAATGAATAATTTCATGTGCCCCCGCACATTTGGAGCATGAAATTTGCCTTTTGCAGTACGTTCCTGCATGTCCATGGGCCTGACATCTCTTGCACTGCATAAGGGGCTTAGTATTGCGTCTGTTTTCCCATGAGATACGGACGCTTAGGATGGTTTTTACTTTTTGGTTTAAAAATTTCAGTGTTATGTTTGCCTCTAGTACTACCAGATATAAAGGTCTCAGAGTCTTCTTCATCTCGAACACTGATTTGCATGGGATGTCATATTCGTCTAGTAGGGCTTGTTTGATTTCCTCCTGAGAGATATGCCCGTCAAGACCTCTGAGAACGTAAGCGTGAGTTTTCTGTGTTTGCTGAGCGTAAGAGTGATACTCAGTATTTTCTCTCTCGAGGTACCTCTTCAGCGTATCCCAATCTTTCTCTGCCTCGCAATATACGATGACAGAGTTCCTTGTATATTTTAGGGCGAACTTCTCGATTTGCATATCTTTGAGGTCTTTCCTAAGGGTGCCGTGATCTACAGGCCTTCCCTTGATTACAACCGGCGGTGGTTGTGTCTTCTTAGTCTTTGGCAGCACTTTTGGTTTCGGTTTAGGTTTTGTCTTCGTTAGTATTTGCCGTTTGATCGGAACATTCGACGAAGCGATGCTGCTTGTTTCTTCGACTTCGGTATCCGATAACGGCTGGAAACTGTTGCTCAGTGGTATTGGGGGTGGCCCTCCCATATCAGGATTTACTACCCTAAAGTTTTTCCTGAAGGGTATAGTCTTAAAAGGCACCCTGAAAGTGTCTTTTTCATTTTGCTGTACCAGGAGCACAGGATTCGCTAGAGATGAGGGCGGTTCTATATCGGTTTTGGCGAGCTGCGCCTCGCTAGGGATGAGTTGCTTAGTAGTACTTTTTATTGTGCTAGATTTTTGTTCAGTGTTTTCTGATAGTTTTTGTTTTTTGCTGCTTGCAGCGACTTCGGGCGAGCTGTTGTTGCTGGTTACAGCGATTTCCGGATCGGGGCTTTTCTTTGTGTTACCAGTGTTCTTTTTCTTGATGGCTCCGGTATCGATTTTGGCCTTCACCTCAGCCTTTCTTTTGGCCTTCGTCCTTAATTTATGGGATTCAATAAGATGCGAAACACCTTTGTTTATTGCTAACATCGAGTTTTTCGACTCTAGACCCTCGGGCTCGAGAAGGGGAGCAAGTATGCTCTCGCATACGTTACAGTTACCGCTATTCACTTTCAGCCTTGAAAATATGTAAATCTTTTTCTTTTCTTCATCTGTGTTGATATTCAAATCGAATGACGATTGAGATGAACAGTCCAAAGAGACTTGAGAAGCCGTGTCTTCGTCCATGGCCTCGTACATGCAGCAATGCTGCCCAGTATTCGGGGATCCGTCCCCGAGTTTTCAATAATGTTCAAGGTAGTTGGCCTTTACTAATCGCATATATCGAGAGAATAAGCAAAAAGTATGTAAATACCGATGGCACGATAAGTCGATAATAAATAAAATATACCGCAGCGCTCTTGCACAGGGAACGCCGTACCTGTCTGCTTCCTTCGACGGCTAGAAACCATTTTACCAAACAATAAAATAAATTCAATTGAAAAGTCAAGATTGGGGCAGCACGAATTGGAAATTTCATTCTATATAAAAATTAAACTGATAAAACCGGTTCTTGCCACTTAGCCTTGGCTGAAGTTCATTTCTTGGAAATCTACGGCTACGGGAATATAATTTTGTATTCTCCTTTCTACCCCTTCCTTTTCGTATTTAGGGTAAACATTGCATGTGTTTTCATTCATTAATACTGTTTTTGGTGCCAGTATAAAGACAATGATTTAACTTAGAACGTGACAGTGAAAAATGCACTGTAAATCTTGCAACGAAGTGGGGTTTCTACCGTTTATTATAATTGTTTATGGATATTTGGTTTCTAATCTATGATGGGATGGATATACAGACATATTTGCGCTCCCACCTACAGGGGTTAATATAACTAATAGAACAAAAAAATTTTAATACAAAAATTACATATTTTCCCGTAGGTATTACCATTTAAACTTGGATGGAACACCCTATATATTTCCTGCCAGGACGAAAGATATTTTTCCCCCGATTTCAAAAATATATAACATACCTATTAACATTTTGAAATATTTGAATTTAAGATTTTCATAAATTGAATTAATAATAATCGAGTTGTCAGATTGAAGTATGCGCCAATTCGATTATCATCAATTCAGTTTAGGTATTAAAATTTTAAACTCCAATATAAAAAACGGCTGAATTAAATGTTGACATATTATATATCTTTGAAATCAGGAGAAGGATATTTTTATACTTAATACATTTCCTATACAATATCTACAGCCATACAATAAAAGTGTTTCAATAATGCCCCTAAATAAACAGAAGTATAAATATTTGTTGAAATAGTGCTTCATGGGATTTGTTGGTGACGCCAGACGTCACAAATCTTTTTAATGTGAAGCTATGGCAAGTGGTATTTTATATCATTAGAAACGGCATTCTAAGGGCCAGCTTTCTTCAAAGTTATATAACGAGAAAAAAATGTTACCTACTCGAAAAACATCTTTCTTTATACATTTTATTATTTCCAGTAAAACGACATTATATTTAATCGTTATTTAACAACGAGGTATATAACAGTTGCTCGAAAGCTGTACCCTAAAGGTCCTGGCCATATATTTAATACTGCTAAATATATGGTCCTGGCAACAATGGCAACACCCTAACCTAAAATAAAAAATAAAGTTGTCCTAGCAACTATTACATTAAAAGTGATGTTGTTTTTATTGTATATATTAAAATATAGACGTTTCCTGAATTAGATTTTCTCGTTAATTTCGAACATCTTACGATTAAAAAGAACATATCGGTTACGTCACCGTCAGAAAGTCAGAAGTAACGTGAAACATTTACCACTATGGCAACAAACGGGCTGAAAATAGTCGCCACTATCAAAAGCGATTGACGTGTTTCGGTACTTCATTGAATAAATTGAATTTCTTCCATTTTGTAGATTTTTACTTATTATGTACTTTTTTTAGAAATATATTCCTAACAATGTAATAATACATGCCTATATAACGTACTTTTCGATTTGCTATTACCATTGTCTAAACAAAGCTATTGCTATAATATATGTATGTGTTGATATGATAATAGGAGCTTAATATTTCTAAATAAATATCCTAGTTTACTGAACTGTATTCGATAATTGCCCATCCCTATATAATCGCAAAAAGTATATCATACCGTCGCGACATCTGTTCGCAGTAGATGCCAAATATACCGGCGATTCAGTTAAATGAAATGTAAAGTAAACTGTGTCTTGGAAAGGCTACACGTGTTGCTCGCGGGGAGGAGTTTATCTTTTCGACCAATGAACTGCTTGTGGTCCAACGTGCTCTGAAGCCCTCTATCGGTTTGGTCCAAAACTAACAAAAAGTGTTAAGGTTTTTAGTCCATAAGGTTGACTAACTATCTCCTTTATTCAAACAACGCTAAAACGAACAAGCAACAACGTTGGCGGTTCTTCCATCGGCTCGCCACAGGACCGCGGTTGCAATAGATCGCAAGTGTCACAAACCTCATCTACGCATGACGTCGGAACAGCAGGAACAGCTGATTACTCCAACCTTGGGCAAAAGAAAAAACTTGTAAACAAGCAAAATATTGAGATGGGCGATGTTGTTTTGATCATTTTGAATATTTTTAATTCTATTAACGATCAAACCACCAAATTAACTTGTCTTTTGGAGGAAATTAAGGAACTGAAATCCAAAAATATATCTGAGGATGTTATTGTTCTGCAGGATGAAGGTGAGCCTCTCCAAAAAGAAATTCAGATTTTAAAGTTTAAGAATCAGCATAAACAACACCCTGATGCTCATGTGGGTGAGGTAAGCTCAGCAGGTATTTTAAGCGAAATTCAGGATCGTAATAATCGTTCTAAGAACGTAATTCTATATAACATTCCTGAGTCAACTGCAACTGACTCTCAGTCTCGCGTGGAATATGATAAGGTCCAAGCCTCTGAGGTGCTATCCAAGATTAATGTTAACTGTCAAAACTTTAAGGTGTATCGAATTGGAAAAATCAATAAAGACAACCCTAGACCTGTACAACTAGTACTTTTTGAAAACTCAATTGCCTCACTCTGCCTTAAAAATCGTAAATTGCTTACAGATAGTAATATTAAAATAAGGGCTGACTTAACACCTTTACAGCGCACTCAGCTAAAGAAAGCGCATGAGGAGCTGACTTCTCGTTCTGTCACTGAACGTAACCTCTTTATTCAATACGTTAATGGAGTACCAAAAGTTGTTGAGCAAAAACAAAAGAATAAATACAATCCAAAAAACTAATTATTTACTTCCAGAAAGCTGGCGGCATAAGAACTAAGCTGGGTGAATTTGCAGGCAATGTGATTATTTCTAGTTACGATGTTATAATTTTGGTGGAAACTTGGCTGAATGATAGTTTCAATGTATGTGAGTTGGGTTTAAATGACTTTAATGTTTATAGGCAGGATCGAAGTCAAGCTAAAACTGGGAAAAGCAGAGGGGGTGGTACTCTCATTGCTGTACGTCAGAGTATAAACTCTAGCTTGATAGCTAAATATGACTCTGATGTGGAAGGTGTTTTTGTTAAAATATCATGTGGTTTTAAAAAGTATGTCCTTGGAGCAGTTTATATTCCACCGGCTTCATCCTCTGCAGCATATGAAGAATTTTCATCATTTGCTGCCGACCTGTTTCCTGGTTACTTGGATTGTGAGTTTCTTGTGTGTGGCGACTTCAATTTGCCAGGTGTAGTTTGGGCCAACTCTGATGACGGTCTGATGCTCCAAGGTACAGGTGTGACCGCTTCAGCCAATTTGCTGCGTGCCTGCTGTAATTATTTGTGTTTGAAACAAGTCAATTGTGTGCCCAATAAATATGGTGACTTTCTAGACTTAATTTTTTCTCATTCAGCCCACATAAAAGTTTCTCAAGCCTCTGAAAAACTATTGGATGTCACAGACCGTCATCTTTCTTATGAAATAATTCTTCCTGCCTACAGTGATGTTGGTCTCAAATACGATGTATTTTACTATGATTATAAAAATTGTGATTTTTACGGTTTAAATAATTTCTTAGCTAGTGTTCCTTGGGAACATGAACTTGTTTGTAATGATGTAAATAAGTGTGTTGAATTTCTTTACAATGTTTTGTACTCAGCCATTGATATTTTTGTACCTGTTAAGCATTATAAGTCATCAAATTTTCCTTATTGGTTGAGTAGAGAACTTCAACATAAAATTATAGACAAAAAAAAGCACACTTACAATACAAAAGTACAGGTAATATAGATGATTACAATAGATTTTCTTTTTTGAGGGATAGTTGTAAGGTATTGAGGAATTAATGTTTTCAATCTTATGTCAATAAAATTAATAATGAAATTGTATCTAATCCGCGCAGTCTATGGAACCACATTAATAACCTGAAAAGTGTAAGTGCTTATCCTAACCGTATGGACTTTAATAATGAGGTTGCTAATGGTGGTCAAGGTATTGTGGATTTTTTTGCGAAATTTTTTTCAACCACATATAAAGTTCATGAGGGAGAGGTTCCTGACTACAACTTTGACTGCAGCATAGAATTAAACTTGATTGACCTGTCTTTTTCTGAAGTATATGAAGGTATCAGTGACTTGAAAACCAAATACTCTTATGGGCCAGATGGAATACCTTCGATTCTTCTTAAAAACTGTGTTTGCAGTTTGAGTAGGCCACTTTACAAAATATTTATACTATCTCTTGCTTCAGGTGTTTTTCCTGAATATTGGAAAGTCAGTTTTCTGACACCCTTACACAAAAGTGGTGAAAGGAATGATATATCTAATTACAGAGGAATTTGTATCCAGTCTGAAATTCCTAAACTGTTGGAGAGCTTATTTTGCAAGCATTTTTCTTGGCACTGTGGGAAGATCTTTAACGATAACCAACATGGCTTTTTTACTCACGGGAGGTCGACTATAACAAGTCTACTTACCTACCAGTATCATCTGCTTTGGGACTGGGTGCGAATCTTTTGAGTTGGACATACAGTTTTTTGTCTGGACGCACACAAATTGTCAGAATTAATAACTATGTATCGAATGAAATCCATTTGGTTTCGGGTGTCCCACAGGGTTCACATTCAGGTCCTGTCTTCTTCTGTGCCTTTGTGAGGGATCGAAGTGACGTTATCTTGAATTCAAGCCATTTATTTTTTGCTGATAACTTGAAAATTTATAGAATGGTTCAGACGGAGACTGATGCTCAGCTTCTGCAGGGGGATTTGAATAGGGTGGCTCAGTGGTGTATCGATAATGGTTTGGAATTGAATGTGAACAAGTGTTTCAGTATTTTTTTTTTCACGCTCCCGTAATGTCTTCAATAGTATATATACCTTAAACGACACTAATCTCACATCAGTGTCTACGGTGAGAGATCTTGGAGTACTGTTTGATAGTAAACTAACATTTGCCCCTCACATCCAGGATACGGTTAACCGTGGTCTTCGGATCTTAGGTTTTATTACCCGCAATAGTGTGAATCTTTCTCCAGCCTGTTTTAAAACTCTCTATTGTTCTCTGGTACGTTCTGTCCTTGAATACGCTTCTGTGATTTGGTCACCATTTTATCTGTGTCACATTGACGATATTGAAAGGGTGCAGAACAAGTTTCTGAAATTACTTGCATTTAGAGCAAATCTTGATATTTATAATGGCTTTCACATTAACTATGATCTTGTTAGCCACTCTTTCGGTATTGATTCTTTACAACTGAGAAGAACTCACTGTGACATCCTTACCTTGTACAAGATTGTTAATGGTATACATTCATGCCCAACTATTTTACATGCAATTCAGTTTAATTTAATCCATCGCAGACCTGATTCACCCATGTTCAGGATTCCCTTCCACCATGCCAATTATGGCTTTTATTCTCCTCTAACCCGAATACTGCGAATATATAATGATAGTGGCTTGGATCCATTTATTGGCAACCTCAGTTCTTTTAAATCTTTGATTAGAGCTATTATAGACTGATAAATGTTACAAATTTACTTATATATATTGTGATAAATTCTAATTATAATAATTTGTAATTATATTTTGATAGATTGAGCTGTGACTGTGTTGGGTTGTTATCAGGGGCGGCTTCTCAATAAGTGCGCCCGTGCGCGCGCACTGCCTTCGAAAGTAAACGGAAAAATAAAATCTTTCCTACATACAATTTAACATAAACTAACTATAATTTGCGAATTTACATATTTTTGAATCTCCACTGGCCGCAGAATACATTATTTATAAGAGCGAAATCGAGGCACGACGGCGACGATCAAAACGCAGAGCGTCCAACGGCGGCCTCCGTCCGTAACCACAACTAGTCTAAATCTGCCGTGCGCTAGTGTTCGGCGCTCCTGTTAAATGCATTTTCGTCATGCAAAACGGTCGGGAATGTTCGTAAAATCACGAGAAGTCAAGGCTCATCCGTGCGCTATTTAGATCCGCACTTTGTAGCTTAATTTAGTATGGTGTGGTGTCACAAGCTGATTTTTTCAGGGATGAAAATACATGATAAGATAACCCTTATTCCGGAGGTAATACAAAATTAGACTCCACAAAAGGACACTATCATCAAAAATCGAGATATTGGTACCATCGTATAGAGGAAAAAATACTTATTTTTTGGTCCAATGCACATAAAGGTCTTTATAGGAAGTATTTTTTGTTAAGTATTCAAAAAAAATCATTTGCATTAGCCCATATGGCCGAAAAAAAATTTAAATGTAAATATCTCGGTTTCAACCGTGCAAAAATTTAATTAAAAAATAGTTATTTTTAAATATAACACTCAATTAACAAAAAGGGAAGGCCTAAATGAAAAAAAAATATTCTTTATAAAAGTTTCGCTTATGTCTTGACAAGGCAATAGAGCGAATCCCATATTTTTTGCTTATAAACTAACAATGGTATAACAATAAATAATGAGAGACGTCATGGGTTTACGCCCTAATTAAATATGTCCAGCCTCTTCGCCTTCAAGCTACGGCTGATGCAACACATTTAGGTCCTGAAAAATTCAGCTTGTGTGGAAAAAGTGGGAGGTAAATCGTTTTTTAGAGCGAATATTACATACTACTATTATAAGTATTATTCTGTATTATACTCCAGTCGAGCCGTGAATTTATTTTTGTTTTGTTCGGTTCGTTGACGCTTTGTTAATTAGCTGCATATAAACTCGTGAGTTTAGTGTACGTAATATTGTTTAGTGTTTTATATTTTTATTTATATACTATTATTCTACTGTCATGGCTAGTAGTTCGGGTTCTGACAATTGCTGTGGGGTGGAGGCATAAATTCAGTTGACAATATTATTAAAAATAACTTTTCTCTATTGGATCTGAATAAAAACATTGAAATAAAAAGGTTAGGGCGACCGATGCCGGTTTTAAAATTAGACCAAACATGTGCCAAGAAAAAGGATGGTCGGTCTTTCACCAGACATTTTAACCCCCGAAATCTTGTGGCGAATGGAATTTCACTTTAAAGCTAGGAAACGGCAAAGTCGAAGGGCTAACCATCGACAAAAAGATGTACAATAACACTTTTTTGCCATCAAACCGATATATTTTTTAACGTTTTCGAACTTCTCCTGATTTTTGTTTGAACTTTATTGATTTGTAGTTACAATAAACTGTTTTAATGGTTTACTCTTCTGGAATCGATAAGTACGTACTTATTAATTTCTTTTAGTGCGCAACAATTACCATTCAAGAGGGCGCCGAATTCATTTTTTAAACGATTTTATCGAGTCTTGGGTAAAAAATGGGCGTGGCACCCCTAAAACTTTCCGCCTTCGGCGGGTAAACCTCCAACGGCGCCTGCAGCGGGCATCCACTTGTGCGTACGAAAAAACCTACATAAATTGCGCACTACCTATTTAAAACCTTACGAGCCGCCACTGGTTGTTATTGGTTGTTAATGATCTTCTCTTTGTTGGTTGTTACATATTCAATGATGTATATTGTATTTATAGCGGGTTAGAAGAAGGGGGAAGACTTTTCTCCACAAACGAAAATGCCAATCTTTAGTTTAAGAGTTATGCATTTCGATGAGTTCACTCATCATCATCAGACTCACACACTACTTAGCCATAATGTTATATGTTTACATAGCAAACAACATTGTTTGCTATGTAAACATATAACATTATGGCTAAGTAGTGTGTG
>JAEQML010073912.1:0-14688 GCA_016904865.1 Pissodes strobi | reverse complement strand
TGGGTTTATTAATCAGAAATATGGTAATTTTCATAAGGACGTAATCCACATATGTGAAATAAATATTGATATGGTGTCAGGATTTCCAGTTAATTATAATGCATTCAGTTTCCTGTCCTTAAGTTTATGTTTATTCTCCAGGTGTTCACGATGGTTGACAGGAAATGTCTTAGCATGTATTTGTAGATTGGTAGTTTTTCTTAAGCCATGAACGTGACACAGATTCGAAAACTTACTTGTAATCTATATGACATGTTCCAAGGTTCTTTTGTTGTTTTTCTGTTTGTGTAATTATCACAGGGTCTATTATTAGCTTTTCCTTACATCCTTGACGGTTCCTCCTATAGCCCATTTGCTCTTCCGAAATTATGTTATATTTTTGAAGGTGTTGATCTATTTTCTAGTATGTCACTGATGTTTTTATTTTATACAGTGTCTGCAAACAGATTGATAATTAGATGATTTTTGGTGTTGTGGTTTTTCGGTTTTATATATCTTTTCTATTCTTTTAGAAATTGTGGTAATAGTTGTGGGTTTTCTATTACTATTTTTACTTGGGTAGGTAGGTATTTATATATGGATATAGATGTTCCTGATGGGCATTTTCAGTTATTTATATTTTTTATAATGTTTGCCAGTTATTCTGTTGTCATTTTGTGTTCTGTTTCTTCTTTCGCCCCTTACTGTATATTCTCCGCTTATTTAATCCATGATGATGTACGTACGATTATGTAATATAGGTTTTGGCCAGAATTCGGTGATTTCATTTATATTCTGTGGTATTATTTCAATTTCTCCCGTAGCTGTTATTTTATTATAGAAGAGCTATCTGCTTTTCTGTCGTTGGATTCTTTGTATCTGCGTAGGCTTACTGAGTATGCCGTTAATTTTATTTGGGTGTGCCCAACGTTTCTGTAACTGTTTGCTCTATATCTTTTAATATTTTCATTGGTTTAGGTTTATATATTGCGTTAGCTTTCCCGTGTCTCCTCGCAGCTTTGTTATATTGTTTCCAATTATCCTTTGCCACTTATGTGAGTTTGCTAATAATTTTAGGTTTTTTTGTTCTAAAATTTCTATTTGTTACATGTTAGTATTGCTGAGTTCGCTGAATTTATTACTATATCAATATCTGTGTGATTGTGGTGAATAAGTATCCCGCATTAATGTATTTGTTCATCGTGTCTATTAATAATTTTGTGCTTTTCTTAAAGTGTAACTTCGAAAATATGTTTCTCATAGTCGGATTGCTACATTCCTAGAATGTCAAGTGTTGTTCCCATTTCTCTTTTTGTTCTTGTTTGCTCGAAAATGTTATGTAGTTGGTTGTTTGAGATCTTCATTTGATGCTATTCTTCCACGTAGTCCTGTTGTACTATTACTGATGAGGGTTAATGTATCTGCTTATCTCTTGCTTGTGTGAAACGTGGTTATTCTTGCTCATTTGTATGTATTATGTCTGCTTCCTTATCTCTCAGTTCCTTTGCTACTCCGTCTTTGATTTTCTGCATTGCGTTGATGTTAGTCCATTGTTCTTTAATATTACACGCTTCTAGTCTATGAATCCTTATTTTGTAAAAATTTCAGCCAGATTAGGGCATATATATTGTAGTGAAAAGTCTGTAGTTTTAAGTAATATCCTGTCGTTATAGTTTCAAATTTTGTTGAAAGCTAATAGCAACGCATGACAGTGCGGTTCATTTCCTCATTCCATTTCCTGCAATAAAACACTTCAGTTAGTTCCTACGTTCATATTATTCTTAATAATAAATCACAATCTGTTCTTAATCATTAACTGGCTGGCATTAAAATGTAGAGCAAACAACAGAATAATCAGCGATAATCAGTACGGCTTTCGCAAAAACAGATCGACAGGAGATATATTGGCCTATGTCACTCATATATGGAGTAGGGCAATTGAGAACTACGGAGAGTCTCGATTGATTGCGTTGGATATTTCAAAGGCATTCGACAGAGTTTGGCTTGACAGACTGCTCAACAAACTGCCGTCCTTGGGACTGCCGGCCTCTCTCTGTAGCTGGCCAGTTACCTTAAGAACCGATCTCTGCACGTTGCATCAATGCGGGCGTGCCTCAGGGCGCAATACTTTCACCAACTCAGTTCCTTAACTAAATTAATGACCTGCTGATCGAAACGAATAATCCTGCTTACAATTTTGCAGATGACAGTACCCTTGTCTCCCACTTTAAATCAGAAAAACCCTTACCAGCGACTGAGACTCATCACCACAGACAAGAGCAGATTACAGCAATTAATCAAGACCTGGAGAAAGTTCAAACTTGGGGCGACCGAAATTTGGTCCAGTTTAATGCAGCAAAGAACCAAGCAGCCACGTTTACCAAGAGGGCCAATACAACGGCCCCTGACATCATTATGCCAGGATCGACCATTCCTTCATCCTCGTCAATCGGACTGCTGGGTATCTCGGTCAACAGCAATATGTCCTGGCGGGACCACGTTGCTAACATGCAAAATCAGCCTCCCAGAAGCTTGGTGCGCTATTTCGCAACAAAAATTCCATACACTGCAACAGTTGCTCTTGCTCTACAAAGGGCAAATAAGACCGTGCTTAGAATATTGCTCACATATCTGGGGTACCGCATGCACCAAAGCACACCCTAAAACTGCTGGACTCCATTCAGGAAAGAGCTGTGCGTCTCGTCGGCGACCCGGAGTTGACCCTGAATCTAGATAGTCTGGAACACCGCAGACATGTGGCCGAGATGTCTCTGTTTTACAGACACTTTCACAGGATTTGGCCCGCCTCATCCCGCCCCTGGCAACTCCTGTCACGACAGACTGCTAGAACGCACCAGTTCGTCGTACAACTGAAAACATCTAGAATATCACTTTACAAGAACTCCTTTGTCTGTCGCACTGCATCACTGTGGAACTCACTCCCAGGACATCTGTTTTCCACTAATTACAACCTACAACTGTTCAAGAACCGTGTCAACCAACATGTTCGCACACACCCCTCGTCGAGCGCCATATAGGGTCTCACTTTAGTGTGTGTGCCGCTGCCATAAAAAAATAATATGGTAAAACGAAAAGGGCAGTTGCCACCTGACAAATATATTAATAATAAACTAATTTATGGTTAGATATTAAAAGATTCTATTTTTAGAAGGCACATTAAAATTTTGGATAATTAAAAACTTTTTAAGTGTAAACTGAAAAGCGAAATAAAATAACTGCATTTTTATGATATATTTTTAAAGATGTATGTATATTTTTAGGTGCTGTAAAGAAAAATCAGGCGCAAACTCTACAAGCAACAGTATTAGGAACTGGATAAAAAATGCTACTGATGGAACAGAAGGACGAGCAGGCCGAAGAAAAAATAATAAATCTTACTTTTAATACCTCGACTTTTTTATGGCAATAACACGATAAAGCAGGAGGACGAACGAGCACGTCGAAGAAAAAATAATAAATCTTACGTTTAATGTATCGACTTTTTTTGGCAATGACACACACACTAAAGGGAGATCATATGGCACTCGACGAGCGGTATGTGTGCGAAGATGTTGATTGGCACGGTTCTTGAATAGCTGTAGATTGCAATTTGGGGAAAACAGATGTCCTGGGAGTGAGTTCCACAGCGATGTAGTGCGCCAGTCCCTGAAAATCAATGTTCTAGGTGCTTCCAGTTGTACAACGAACTGGTGCGCTCTTGCCGTCTGTCGCGACTGTTTGACAAGCGTTGCTGGGGCGCAATAAGGCAGGCCAAATCCTGGGACCATCTGCCGTGAAAATATCTCGGCCACATGTCTGCGGTGTTCCAGACTATCCGATGAGACGCATAGCTCTCTTCTGAATGGAATCCAGCAGCTGTATAGGGTGTGCTTCGGTGCGGTATCGGCACCCCAGATGTGTGAGTAATATTGGGCGGGTGTATTTTCCTCACCAGAGATCTTGTTTTACCTGCGTAAGCAAAAGGGTCCCATAATCTTGTAGGTATTTTGCTCACCAAATGCAAATATTAGTAGATTACGGTTACTAATTTAAGCATTATAGCTAAGGGGATAATTAGGGTCTTATTGATCTATTTAATATTTCAGTTGTCATTTGAATATTCTTGTGTTCGGGTGTTGATAAAATGGCAGCGTCTTTAATAACAAGTATTCGTGGTAAAGATTTACTGCTTTTAGAAAACTTTACATTTTATAAAACTAAAGTGTTTAAAAGTGGAGAAGTAGTCTGGAGGTGCGTTCAAATAAAGTGTAGCGCTAAATTGTTTACTATTGGCGCAGATCTTACGATATCCAGCAATGAGTTAATCCATAACCATGAACCAAATCAAAAGAAGCTGCATAGGAAAATTGTTTCGAAAACATGTAAAGGGAAGGCCCAAGAAGATAGCGAAGAAATCTTCAAACATTATTCGTAGAGCACTTGCGACCAATTTGTCAAAAACAATAACGGCGACTGATGTTAGCTACATTAGAAAAAATATGTACAACAATCGGCGAAAAATAATGCCAGGTCGACATCCTTCAAATATACAGGAGGTTCAAGAACAGTTATGTGCTATACATACTAGCAAAGGTGAAGATTTTCTTTTTGCCTTGAAAGTAGTAGCGTTGTATTTTATTATGAACGATATCTATAATGGACGATACATTTTCCTATTGCACCAAATATTATTTGCAATTATTTACGATTCATGGGCTAATTAATGGACATTATATTCCATTATTGTATTGTTTGTTGCCGAATAAAAATACACTACCACCTACGTTCATCTTTTCTCTCTATTAAAATAAAAAAAAACTTGAGGCATATAAAATTGTCTACGTTGGGGTTTGGAACCTTCGGCAACTTGCACTAAAACAGAGTTTTATCCACAATACCGAAACAGAATATTCTGTTTCGGTATTGTGGATAAAACTCTGTTTTAATATAAAATTGTATTTTACCCAAGTAAAATATTTTTGGAGCAATCCACAACGCAATTATTCAGATTTGGCCGAATACCACAATAAATGGCTGTAGATTTCATCTGCACCAAGCGTGGCATAGGAAAATTCAGTCGCTTTGTTTGACTTCAGAATCCAAAAATGTTTCCAAATTAGGCAAGTGGATCAAACATACATTTGGCCTTACACATTTAAAACCTGGGGATGTAGAGGACTGTTTTAGTGTTGATTTAATGTCGTACAATCCAAAAAAATGACATTTTAGATAAATATGCCGATTATTTGCTCGGAACATATAGAGCCAAATGCTCCATTTCCTCCCAATTGTGGGCGGAAGATTCCGCTTCAGTAAGACGCAGCACAAATGCCTGTGAATCTTTCCATTCACACTTCAATTCGTCATTTTATAACACTCATCCCTCTATAAATGTTTTCTTAGAAATAATTAAGGAATTTCAAGTTGATGCGTATGTCAAAATTCAAAGTAGTCATATTTTAACGCCCATCAGAGATAAACAAGTTCAAATTTAATTAAAAACTCTCGCACAATTAATTAATAGAGTTCACACAGTAAAAAATTTCATGGAAAATTTTACACGAAAAGTGGTCTATATAAGGCCACACCAGATTGTGTACATTTCACACCAAGAGTTTTGGTAAATTTGACGAGAACTAGCGTGTACAATGTACACAAAAAAGTGTTAAAAATAATACACCATATCGTGTAACTCTTACACTAAGCTATGTTAAATATACACACAACAGTGTAAACGTGCGTGTTCAAGTAAATGTATTCGTGTAAAGTTTACACAAAACAGTGTTAATTAGAATACACCGAATCGTGTTAGTGTACACATAATCGTGTAACCTATTTATATGCTTGGTAATTTATACTTATATATATAAAGGTGGTAGGAATTAGGAAGGTGAATAAAAAGTTTTTATTTCTGAATCTTGTTTATTATATAAAATAAATGAAACTGTATATGGATGGTATATGGACCAACTATAAGACGAGTGTTCCGTTTAAAAAATGTTATTTGATCCCTATCACGCTTTTGTGGGTCTCCTATATATATAAAAATGTAATATAAAGTAGCTTTTGGTATCTTTATACATTTTTGCTAACGAAAGTGCCGTCTTATAGTATAGTATTTTATTGTAGGTATTTACATATTTTAACTTACAAGCACATTTTATTGTATTTACATATTTTAACTTACAAGCAACACATATCAGATGGCAAGAGCACACCGGTTCATCATACAACTGGAAACACCTAGAACATCGTTTTACAAGAACTCCTTTGTCTGGCGCAATGCATCATTGTGAAACTCACTCCAGGGACTCCTGTTTCCCCCTAATTACAGCCTACAACTGTTCAAGAACCGTGTCAATCAACATCTTCACACACACCGTTCTCCGAGCGCCATAGGATCTCTCTTTAATATAACTCTGACCAGCACTCATTTTTATAGTTGTAACCAACACGATGATTGAAAACAATATGGCCTCTTATACAAGGGAAGGCAAAGGACGCGTAACTAGCAACCCGACACACTCTTGGGTGTATAACCGTTCGTCCTAGCGTGTAAATTTATACATTTTTGGTGTACATGTAATGAGAGTGGTGTAAAAAATTACCCATTTTCGTGTAGAGTAACACGGAACCAGGACAAAACTTGATTTAACACTGTATTGTGTAAAATATCATTTTACCAAATTAGTGTTGGTTAAGAGGACGGCACTTTACGAATAATGGTGTACAATTTTTACACACAACGCGTTTACCACTCTGTCGTGTAACTATACACGAGATTTTTTTTTACTGTGCAGTCTCGTCAAAAGTCTAGAATTCATTTTGTAAAATGTGTTTCATATTATACATATAGTAACCCTTATAAAATACCTGTATTTTATCGTTAAATATATTAACTACGTGGTTATTACAATGTCTTCTAATTTAATAAACAAACTACCTAAGGATCGTAGTTCATTTATTAACTATAGGATAAATGTGTCTTCCTCTGGTGAGGAAAATACCTGTCCTTTTGGCATTTGCGGTTGATGAGGTATTTACCTCCGGCCGCAATATACCAAGCACGGTCTCATTTGCGCTTTGAAATAGCGCACCAAGCTTCTGCTAGGCTGATTTTGCGATGTTAGCAACGGGGTCATGCCAGGATATATTGCTGTTGACCGAGACACCCGGGGTAGTCCGATTGACGAGAATGAAGGAATGGTCGATCCTGCCATAATGATGTCAGGGCCCGCCTTATTGGATTTCTTGGTAAACGAGGCCCCTTGAGCCTTTGCTGCTTTGAATCGGACCAAATTTCTGTTGCCTCAAGTTCCAATTCTCTCCAGTTGCTTAATTCCTGTAATCTGCTCCTGTCTGCGGTGATTTATCTCAGTCGTTGGTAAAGGTTTTTCCGATCTAAATTGAGAGACAAGTGTACTGTCATCTGCAAAACTGCAAACAGGCTTATTGGTTTCGATCAGCAGATCATTAATATAGGTGAGGAACAGAGTTGGTTTACGTATTGCGCCCTAAAGCACGCCCGCGTTAATAGTGAATGTGTCTGAGATGTGTCCATCAACTGCAACGTGCAGTTCTTAAGGGAACTGGCAAGCCAGTTGCAGAGAGAGCCTGGCAATCCGAAGGACGGCAGTTTGTTGAGCAATTCGTCATGCAAAACTCTGTCGAATGCCTTCGAAATATCCAACGCAATCGCTCGAGATTATCCGTAGTTCTCAATTATTGCCCCAATCCATATGAGTGACATGAGCAAATATATCTCCTGTCGATTTCTCTTTGCGAAAGCGGTATTGGTTATCGCTAATTAATCTGTTTATCTCCAGGTACTTGAGTAGTTGCTGATTCGTTGACGTTCTATGACTTTAGAGATTATTGGAAGCAAGCGGATTGGGCGATAATTTGAGAGCGTAGTTATATTGCATTTTTTTGGAACAGGTTGCACTGGAGCAACTTTCCAAGAGGATGGGTAAATCCTTTTTCGGTAAGACACAGAAGAAAGTCTGGAAAAATGGGTGTTCGTTGGCGCAGTTCTTTAACATGATGGCAGGTAATCCGTCCGGTCCTGATGCCTTTTCCGTTCTTTGAGGATTTCACGAATATCACGGTGATGAAACCTAACCTCTGCCATGGTAGTGGTGATGCTCAATGTGGTGGGAAGAACCTTACCCTGGGGAACGTTTAAGGTATAGTGCGACAAAAACATTTTGGCGAGCATGTTTGCTTTTTCCTTGGCTGTAGTCGCCGTGATGCCGCGTTCGTCTATCAAAGCTGGGAGAGATGTCTTTGTAAAGTTATTACTTACAGCCTTTGCTACCGACCAGATATTCCTGGAGCCACTGGGGCATTGCAAAAGTTTATTCCTGATTTGTGTTTGCCTTTAATTTCGTCAATCACATGTTTGCATTCGTTTCTCGCGTCGGCAAAATAACTGCGATTTTCAGCGGTCTGATTTTGCTGCCAGTACTTGTAACCTTGCTGTTTTCTGCCTACAGCTCTTTCTCTCTACATTAAGACTATATTTTGGAAATATTCATATAGTGGTATACCTGCCTAACAACTTTATTTTACTTCAAATTTAACAGCCGTAAGTGGAGTATTTTAAAATAATTAAAACAAAGCATAATAAATGGGATATAAAGTATTTTATTATATAGCATTAAAAATTTATAGGTACTTAATTTTTGTTCTGTTTATTTAGATTTTTAAAAATAAATACGCTTTAATCATGATGTACGTGGTACGTGTACTTATAAAATATGCCTTTCGTTTTAGAGCATAAATTAATATGTGTTTGTTCTATTAAAAACTAGCATATTCATCTATAGTCCCGATGTGTAAAGTGTATAAAAAAGAACTTGAAGTTTTTTAATTCGTAGCCCTAAGAATTGATGGTAATTTTTTTGTTGTCACATCATTCTTTACCAAGGGAGATTTTTTTACTTATGAGATGCGCTTATTTTGTATGGGAAAATATATCTGTTATCTTTCGCATGAAATTTCTGTACATTTTTGTATTGCTTTTCAATACTAATAAAATTTTAATTTCTCAGTAACTATATACACGAACGCTTATAAAAAATAGGATATTATACAAAATTGTCCTAAAGTATGCAGATTCCTAGAAATAAATGATACAGGATGTCACAAAACTTTCATTACACGATAAAAAGCAATGATTTATTGATTTTCTCAGGTTAAACAAAAATATTCTTCAGCAAAAATGTATGCATATATGCTAAAGATTATTTTATACAAAATATAGAATATAATGTTTTTGTAGATCCTAAAAAAGTCAAAATACTTTTTATTGTCACTTATCCAAATTGTTTTGCATATAAAGTAAAAATTTTAATGTACAGGATGATATTTGCAGAAATATGACCAATTTTTAGTTTTTACAAAATATACATCCTTGGTCGTTTATAAAATCGATTATTTATCATAATGTCATGTATACTTATTGCCGAAAAATATATATTTTTAAAATCTAAAAAACAATGTAAAAACGCATTGCTTTCGGCAAGCGAGAGGGCTGCCCATTTGCGGGCACCGGTCTAATGTCACGCCGTGCTTTGACCGAATGGACTGTTTTACCAGCGCTCGCCAATGGTACGTGGATGGCTTGCCGCCGCTGGTTTGGTTGGTCGACTCTCTGCCACAGGCGGAATGTTCTACTTGCAAGCCGCAACCGTAGCTATATGCGAGCCGAATATGGCCGTATTCGGCAAGCCGCTTCTGGCTTCTGGGCAGTTGCAAAACCAGCTAGTCTGTATTTGCTGGGTATATTTTATCATAGAATGACTAATAATTAAAATAAATTTCAATATTATAAATACAGTAAGTTTTTCTATCATTATTCGCTGAGTAGGTATTTCTTCTCATTTCAGTAACTTATTTTACTTCTCTCTTAGTAGGCCACTGCCATAGAATGATTTCTAAATTTGGGGATAGATGTTGTGTTTCTTTAAAATCCATTTATTCCAATATTATCAATGAGTCTGAATTAAGGCAAAATAAGAGTAACCTTGCGAACTTGCGAAGTTATTTATAATGTAAGGTAAGCAATAACAGACACCGTAAAATTTAGCTGGTTTCATCCAACGCTTTATTAAATTACTATATTTTACCTTATTTATATAACTTTGTGGTCGTAGTATACTTTTATATAATAACTGTTCAATTATTCGTTTAATTTTAATTGAACTTGCTTGATTCAATTGTCATTATTGTTAGTGCATCAACAATCAATTTCAAGTGTCCCTAGCTTCACTTTATTGCCGTAGATCGATAGTCTGCGATGTTGCCAAATCTGGTGTTGGAATTTTCTTAGATTTCCTTTCGGTATTAAATTCGCCGCCGAATATGATAAATTATATTTAACTATACATTTCTTGTGGCTTCCAGTCTATCCAAATTCTACGTTTCCGTTTGGGTTAGTTATTTTCTTCTGGAATTCATTCTGGAAACTGGCCTAAAATGACATAGTCGGGTAAAATGACATATCGACCACATTGCTACTTTAACACGTGACAAAGTCGCCCTGAAATCCTAATCACAATTGTTTTTCATCCGGGACGTCAGTCAAGTTTATTCAGTGTCGCTGGGGGCACGCGTCTTAACAAAATACCAACAAGTCGTTTTTCTCGATCCAAAAAAATATTTGTGTGGTCACTTAATTTGGCTGTAATAATAGACGAGGTGCAGTAAGCCTAAGGGGGCTCAGTACAGGTAAACAAACAGACTTTTTCTTTATTTTAATGCAATTAAACTTTTGTTTAATTTTATTAAATATATATGCTTTTAATAATTTCAAAGAAATCGTTATTTTGGGCAAAATGACATACACGGTGTTGGGGTAAAATGACATACTATGTCATTTTATTTTGATTTCAGATAATATGATTGGCAAATACATTAGAAAATCGGTGGAGTCATGCAGAATGCACCGGTGTTTCCCCTCGAACAAAGTTTTTTACTAGCGACTTGCAACTTGCGACTGACTTTTTTTTATCTTTTTGTAACGTCTTTAGTTTTTACGTCCTAGTTGGGTGTGTTGGCTCTTTTAGTTTTGTTTACTTTTTTGTTTTTAAAATAAAACTCTTTTGTAATACTTCCTACTTTTGTATTTTCAACCCTTTCTATAGAAAGACTGCATATGTCATTTTACCCTAGTATAAGCCTAAAACGACATACTGCACAGTTTTTTATTAATTTGGGTATAATTGTTTCAAAATGTAAGGTTTTGTGCCTCTAATAGGAAGCGGCATAAACAAACGAACCCATTAAACTCTAAATGAATGCTTAAATATTTTATTTCCAAGTTTTGGGAAATATTTTGCTCAGGGTATGTCATTTTAGGCCAGTTTCCCCTATGTGTTTTCTCCTACCTTTTAGAATCTATGTGGCAGTCAACTCCTAGAATTGTACCCTTTTTACGTATCACGGTTGTAATTTCGGAAGCGACGATAGAGTTTATATTTCTCATCCAGACTATCCAGAACGTTCTTCAATTAAGTAGAGCTGTTCGGTACAGAGTAAACTTACTACCACTACCAGTTACAGCCATCATTAACAATAATTAGTACCGTAATTGATTGATGTCCTTAGTTGGTTGCGCACTGAAATCTAGTTTCTGTTCAAAGAAGGGATAATTTTGGCCAGAATTTGTTTATTAGCATCTAATTTTTTTAAATTTTTATTAATATGATGGTGGACTGATAATGGCGTAATATTGATTCTAAGATTTGGAACCTGCAGCAAAATCCACTACAAAAATGTTTTATCCACAATATTGAAACAGAATGTTTGCACTGGACGCGCGCTTCGTTAACCATGTTAGCATAATCCGAAGATGATTAAAACTAAACTAACAATCTACCTAACTCTACTTTATACTAACTCTTTGCTTAATCAAGCGAAACCCAAAAGAACCATTTCTGGGATCCTACTAGTCACGCTCGATCAACGAATACAATGGACTATACCTAGGCCCTCTATCTCTATTTAAACTACCTATAATAGATTATTAAATATATTTAATAATCTCGGTAATTTCCTATGTAAGTATCTAATCTTCTATAAAATATATTGTAAATTAATTTAAAATTTTTAATTGTTATTTTATGATTATTTTCAAAAGCATACTCGGCGACACATAATTTATCTGTTCTATCATACTTTAAATGAACTATGTGTTCTTTGAATATCGTTTGTATAGGTCTTCTAATTTGCCCAACATATTTTTGCTTACAGTCCATGCGTTCGATTTCATAAATTCCCCTTTTTTATAATGTTTCAGTTTTCACTGGACAATAATTTCTTAATGTTAAACTGAGTTTGGTATAGTAATTTTAAACCTACGTTCTTATAAACTTTTAAGGCCTTTTAGTATACTGACATAGTTTATATTTTCATCCTGATTAAGGAAATAATTGGAATCGCGATTTCATGCCTGTTAATTAGTCTACCTATTAAGTTAGTATTCTGTATGATCTTAATTGTCTCCTTTTCATTGTTAAATCTTTCTTTCCTAAGAGGAATCAAGATGAGACAATTAAGAATATTACGAAACTTAATGGTTTCAACACTAACTTAATAGATAAACTAAATATAGGCATGCGTTTAGAAATACCATTCACGATTCCACTTCTTTCGTTAATCAGGATGAAAATATAAATGTCTCGATACCATATCATCCTCAGTATGCTAGAAAACTGCAAAAAGTATTTAAAAACGTAGTTTTAAAATTAGTATACCAAACTTTGACATTAAGCAATTATTAAGGACAAAATTGAAACATTGAAAAAAAGTGAAATTTATGAATGTAGATGCATGGATTTTAACCAAAAATATGTTGGCCAAACTAGAATGTCTATACAAACGAGATTCAGAGAATATACAAACAAGATCCAAAGTAGCTCATTTAAATAAAGTATGATAGAACAGAAAAGTAAAGTGTTGCCGAGCATGCTTATGAAAATAATCATAGAATAAAAATTGAACGTTTAAAATTAATTTACAATATATCTGACACTAGATTATTAGACACATTCGAAAGTATGGAAATTATTACATGTAAGAAGAGTTTAAATAGGAGGGCTTGTTCCGTATAGTCGATTTTATTGGTTGATTGAGCGTGATTAGTAAGACCCCCACATGATTGGTTCTTTTGGGTTTCACTTAATTAAGCAAACGGTTAGTATAAACAGAACTAGAGTGAGGCAGATTGTAAGTTTAGTCTTAATGATCTCCTTATGATGCTAACATGGTTAGCGAAAGGCGTGACGAGTGCGAAAATTCTGTTTCGGTATTGATGGATAAAACACTGTTGTGTTGTAGTAATGTTGATTGTTTGTTTATAAATACAATGATATAAACCATAGTTGACCATATCTATATAGTCTCCAATATTGCACACCTGATGAAAAGCTACCGAATCCAGTGTGGCTAAATAAAATGTGATCACAATTACTTTTATCTTATGACTTTTTAATCATAAGTAATCCGAGAAGCGGTGGGCGGGGCGCACTGTATATGAAGTGTTAAATAAATGCTAATTAAAAAATAATTATTGAATTCTATACTTTTTCTTAAACCTTAATTTTAAGAAAGTTATCTTAAATGCTTTACTATATAAACCAATTTTTATTTCAGAAAACGATATATACGTCCGTTATGGTAAGTTGCTTAATATTAATTAATAAAATAATAATCGTGTTAATATTTTGTTAAACATCTGAATATATTTCTAATAATACTTTCTAGCCTTCAGTTAGGTGCTTTTTCCGTTCACAATTAATTTTTCAAAAATTTTAAAGCCCTTGTTTGGAATAGGTTAACCGTACCCGAAAATATTTAAGCCAAGCATCCAACACTACATTATTAAGACTAAAGAAAACCAGCAAAAATGGCTTCGAATACACAATATTTTAAGTTAATTTAAGGCCAAAGGGTCTTTGTATTTTTGCAACAACTGTCCTATTTCAAGTCGCATAACATTTCAATTAGGTAATTAACGAATACATGGTACATAAATATGGTCACTAAGTTATCAACAGAGATATGTTTACCTAAGTTTTAAATTAAGTCATCACAGGCCTATCATCAGAGACGTATCTCTAGCATGCTATCCGAGAAGTAGCAGATTTTATAGTTGATAGTCTTACTATCTCAGTATGAAGGGTCCTGCAATAGTGCGTCGGATTTATATAGTTCTTTTATCACACAAGTTAAAATTTTGTTCTAATGCTAACTTAAAATATCCACAACGGTGTATTTTGGGAAAATATTTTTAAACATACATGGTGTCCCAAAAAATATGGCACGATAGGACTACAATTGTAAATAGAATGCACTGTATATTTGTGTGAAACATTCTAAGTATATTTAATACTCAATGGTATAGAGATTCCATTTGCACAAGAGGCAAAATACTTGGGAGTCATCTTTAAATATAAGCTAACATCAACAACATCTACGAAAAATTACCCAAAAAAGCATAGTAGTCTTCAACCTGTGCAGAAGGATGTGCGGAAAAAATGGGTACTGTGACCAAAAATGATCACATGACTTTACGCCAGAGTCATTAGGCTCATCATGGTAAATGGGTCGGTGATTTGGTGGCTAAAGGCTCAGTGCCATCAATCAAAATGCAAGCTTGTCTGAGTGCCACTGGTGCCATGAGGACTTCTCCAACAGCCGCATCAG
>JAEQML010073911.1:0-14688 GCA_016904865.1 Pissodes strobi | reverse complement strand
GAAAGAAGTGGAATATATGAAATTGGATGTATGGATTGTAACCAAAAATATGTTGGGCAAACTAGACGATCTATACAAACGAGATTCAAAGAACTTATAGCTCATTTAAAGTATGGTAGAACAGAAAAATCAAGTGTTGCCGAGCATGCTTTTGATAATAATCATAGAATAACAATAAAAAATTTAAAATTAATTCATAATATAACTGATAGATTATTAGACGCATATGAAAGTATGGAAATTATTAAATGTAAGAATAGGTTGAATAGAGATAGAGGGCCTATTCCGTATAGTCCATTGTATTGGTTAATCCAGCGTAACTAGTGGGATTCCAGGATTGGTTCTTTTTAGTTCCGCTTGATTGAGCAAACAGTAGTGTAAAAGGGAGTTAGGTAGATTTTAATTTTAATCATCTCCTGACGATGCTAACATGGTTAGCGAAACGCGCGTCGAGTGCAAAAATTCTGTTTCGGTATTGTGGATAAAACTCTGTTTTTAGTGCATGTTGCCGAAGGTTCCAAACCCCAACATAATGCAATAAATGTTAAATCAGATGACTAATGAAATCAGAGAACAGTTCAGGAGATTCAGACTATAAGGCGTCTTTAACTCAAGACAAAATAACTAATACCTCATGCAGAGGCTTGATCTTTGACCTCTTGAGGAAGGAGGATGCGAGGGAAAACTGAAGTTTAAGGTTTACTTATAGTAAATATAGAAAGAGGACGAGTTGTCAAATAAATAATAATTAAACGCTTTCGTTTGATTACAAAATAAGTAATATTGGAGAGGGGGTGACAAATTAGCATTATAGGGAAATTTCCGGACGTTCGACTAAGCAATTAAGTATTTTATTAGTGAAATAATATCGCATATATCGCGTTGTTTTTTTAACACTATTACAACAAAGTGAATAACGCCATGAGTTTCCCATTAGCGTTACTGAACACAAGAGACTACTGTAATTTCAGTGAAATTAGAGGGGTAATGTTTGAGTTAGTGTATCCATTCCATTTATAATTCGTCTTTTGTTTATCCTCGAGAGAACAACAATCGCTTCTTTAGGGTTGATCGTCTCTCCATTTTTATTTTTTTTTAAACATTCGAACGGTTTCTTCAGTGAAATCAGCACAGAAAAAACAGTATTTTCAGTTGAAAAAGGAACATAGTCCGTGTAATCAATATATTCTATATTGCCTTGATAATTATTGAATTTTAATCAATTGTCCATTTATTGCCGGAATGGAAATGGTTAGCGCCAAATCTTGCTCTGCTAGACACCTCCTCCTTCTGTGGCGCAATGAGTTAAAATGTAAAACTAAAACTTTGGTTATACATACATAGCATATAGCCTGAAAATTACTTGTAAAACACAGGTGTATTGTAAAGGGTGACGTAAACTGATTCAGAAAGAGCTTAGCAAGCAGAAAATCCGTCGTATCAAACACAATCAGGAATATCTTTGAATGCAGAGTATTTTTGGGGCATCAAAAGGTGTGTAATCTAATTTACTAAATAAGCAAGTGTTAGTTCATCATCCTTACTACCCGTCCCGTTATTAAGGGAAAAAATAACTAATATATACATAATCAAGCGGCGAACTTTAGTCAATAAGAAACGTTCGTACCCTTCATATCAAATGCAACACCACATATCGCCAATTTGGAAACTGGAAAACACATCACTGATTTATTATTTGGCTATTATAACATTTTTAGCTCACTAAAAGAGCTACATTAGCTGGAATGACACTTGCAAGAAATGATCCAGTGGACAACTTGTTGGACACTCGACCAAGAAAAAAGGTAAGGTATAGTAGAGTGTAATCCTTGTTGTATAAACTTTGACTGATATATTTTTACACACATTTCGAAAAGAAAAAGGGGGCTCTTAATTTTCTACATCTATAAAATTACAGCATACTCACCGTAGTCGGGCAACTTCTTTTATTCGATATGTGGAAAAATAGTAAATCCTCTCCGGCAATTATGTATGACACTCCATATCCATCATCCCCCACTGGCCCGAAACCTCCCCCTGCAGATATGCACTTCGGATGCTTTTTGAGATCCAACCTCTTTGTCTGTCCGTGAGGCGTTTGTGACGTGGACAAATGCCAAGGTTCACTTAAAACTTCTTTTAGGAACGGCGAATGAACTTCTAGGTATTTCGAAACTACGTATAAACAGAAGATGTGCCGGTCAATGCCTTTCCCACACATTCCATTTTTAACGGCTCTCTAAAACAAGTATTATGCATATTATCCAACTATTTGTTAGGGATATATGAAATAGTTTCCATATAAATTGTGGCGTATTCAATATGTCGATAATTTTTCATCTTCAATGTTGATGAACTGTTTTTGTGTTATAGGCGTATTCTTCAGTTTATTCGACAGGGGTGTAACTCTATTTACCGCTTTAAATTTGAATTTGTCTGATTGTTTTTGGTAAGGATATTTTTCGAGAATAGGCATTCTTCTACATATAAAAGATATGCATAATGGGCTTTAGATATTCCCGCGACAATCGCGAGAAGACCCTTTAAAAACAGGAATTCAGATGCAACAAAATCTAAAGACAAATTCGTAATAATATTGTTGAAAATCAAATTACATGGCACTGACTAAAAATAAGCAAATAGTCCCACAATACTGCCTCAACGTCTGTCTATATTTGCGGTTGGCCAAAAAAAAATCTGAACGCGAGCAGGGTCAAATTCAAGAAAACACACAGGATATTAACAGACACGAACATATTTGCATCTGTTATCTCGAAAGTTATCTTTCGCGATTGGCATCTACACCATTTTTCAAGAATATGCCATCTCTTCTTCGGGGTTCACTGGAAATAACTTTACTCATACATGACAACACCATATCTCATTTTGAGAATCGAAAGAAACGGATCGATTATACTGTGCAATAGAACATAATAAAATATTTTAAACATCTTTTTCCTATGAGCTGAAGTTTGAATCATTTAATATACAGTTACTTCACGGATGAAAATTTTAAGATTTGAAGTTTATGACACGAATTTGACCAATATTTTGTATATACTAGACATGCGCGCATATTACCTGATGAGTCTCACAAGCCACCGTAAGTAATCTAACTTTCTCTTCTAGTGATTTATTTTTGTCTTCCATAGCTTTAACCCAAGCTGAAGATTCCACAGTACATGGTCTTACGGTTTCTGTCCTACCTTCTCTATATAACCTAGTCATGGTAGCTTCGTAAGTTAGACAAAACTTTCCTGCGTCTCTGTAATATGCCAGTTGCAACGCCATTTGGATGTATGCGTCCGGACTTAAACGACAGCCTTTCATGAATCCTAAATAAAAAATATTAAATTGTATTTTATTGCTAAAGATATCTAATGCAGTTGTTAAAGGTCCAACTTACTAAGCGATATCAAGGGATAATCCGTATGGCAAGGAGCTTTGAAAACAGTAAAATAAGCCAACACAAATACATTCGCTAACATTTTATTAAATAATTTGTCACTAACCTATCAACTTGAAATATGTTCCCTGATTTCTTAGAACGAATTGGTTTAAACTTTCTTATGTTGCCATCCAAAATTACAATGACCGTGCAGACCTCCCCTGATTTTTATTAACCAAAGCTAGTAAAAACAGGGCTAATCTGAGTTCACCCAAAAATACTTTAATAATTAAACAGAATTAAGAAAATCAAGCCCCTACAGTTCACTTGTAGAAAACCTTTCTATTCGAAAACACTGTGGACAGCAGTATGGTACCCGGCTTCGACCTCTCGTGAATTTGGGAAAATACATGATCACTGTTGATCACTGTGTGATAATATTTACAAGGCCGACTTAAATGCGGAAGCACAAGCATACTGTCATTGAAAATTTGAAGCGAAAAATCAAACACTTAACTAACCATTATTTCAATTGTAAATTCTGTTAGGGTATCTTCATAACTGATTTCCTATATTCATGTAAGATGAAGTAAGAAGCGTGTGACAATAATGTGCCTCTAAATTTATAAACCACACTTAACACAAAGGTGCGCAGTTGACCAATCGGTACATACCTTTCCCATAGCGATCATGAACGTATATTCTAAGGTCAATATCTTCTATAAGGCCATTAGCAATATCCAAACTAGCTTGAATTGCATTTTGACAGTCGTATGTTATATCCCAATTTAATCTGTTGGGTGGCGGAGGAGTAAATTCCGGATTGCCCAAAGTATTTCCGTTAAGATCAAATCTAAATAATGAAACAAAAAACGTATAATTTGCTATGTAGTTCTGTTGATCGAAAACAGTTATGAATTCATTTGAAATAGTTTTGATTTCACGTTAAATATCTTCTAAATCATGATAGTATTACACATGAAAAATAATTGGAGGGAGAATGATTTTTCTTAAATATTTGCTATAAATGGTGCAGGAAGGAGATTCCCAATTTCAAAATGTGGCAATTAGGCAAACATGTCTAATGCAAATGGTACACAGATAGAGCTTTATAAGGTCGAAAAATAGATTTATTTTACTTACATTTTTGTTAGTTTCTGAGATACCAGCTTTAATTTGGGAATGAATAATACTAATACTTCAATTTTGAGCTTATTGACAAATGGTTGCGTTAAACATTTCTAAACCAGTTCTAGTCAATAAAGTTGATAGTTTTTAAAATAATTCATTTTAATGCGTTTCTTACTTAGTCGGTGGTTCTATTACACAGCAGGCATACAACTAAAACTGACCATAGGAGTCAGATTGTTGCCTTTTTTGCATATGATGTAAGTGAGGTAGAGGAACGCAAAATGATTTGTAGACCAATAACGCAAAAAGGTCGAAATTTATTCTACAGTAGTGTCAGAAACTGATTGGAGTTTTATAAATGCATGTGATGTGGGTGTGAGTGAGAAGTTTGATATTTTAATGAATGCATTGGGAAAAGCATATCTGGAGTCATTTCCTGAAAAAAGTATGATGTAAGAACTAGCCAAAACAACAAAATATTTTGGTTCAACAATGAGTTAAAAGCAATGCGTGAACAACTACACTTTCTTGAACAGCTTAATAAACAGTACTAGCTAAGGGATAATTCTGCTATTTATAAGAATTTTAGAAATCAATATAAAACAGCAATAAAAAATGTGATGTAATTGATAATTTAATCAAATCTATTAAGAACATCATAATAATTCCCCCTGCTAAGTTAATCAATTTGTGCATCAATGAATGTGTATTTCCATTTCCATGTTTAAGGGTGCAATTGTTTGTCCCATTTATAAGAAATGGAGTGTAGAGTTGGTTGAAAATTATAGGGCAATTTCTTTACTGTCTATTATATAGAAAATCACAGTATGTCCATACAGATTGTGAGATTTTTAAGTCACATGATTGTGTTTCAGAATCTCAGTTTGGGTTTCTGTAGGGGTAAAAATACAATCTTGGGGATCTGGATCTTGTATCTTTTATAAATGAGTTCTTCCAAAGGCTCCGATTCAATTCGGATCTGCTGTGTGATCTTAGCAAGGCCTTTGATTGTGTTAGCCTAGTTATCCTCCTGACAAAACTAGAAAAATACAATTTTTCCTTAGAGAGCATTCAACTCATAAACTCTTACTTAAGAGACAGGACTCACACTTCTGAGGTGTCATCAGCAGAGAGGGTTTTGAACATTGGAGTCCCACAGGGCTCGGTGCTTGGTCCTATATTGTTTTTCTTCTTCTTCTGTCAGTGTCTCTCTATGGATGTTGGCAATCATGTTGTTTCATATAATCCTGTCGACAGCCACCCTGAATAAATGTACTGTCGTCATTCCCGTCCACTGTCTAATATTTTTCAGTCACGATGTTCGCCGGCGCCCCGGCCCTCTTCTACCATCTATTTTGCCCTGCAAGATTAGTTGGATAAGTTGATACTTCTCATTACGCATCACATGCCCAAGGTACGCCATTTTCTTTACCTTTACAATTCCTTTTGCATTCGTTGGATCACGGTGTTATTTGTAACATGGTAAGTGTATGAATCCTGAGCATGCGGCGATAGCACCACATTTCAAAGGCTTCGAAGCGTCTAGATGTAGCATCTGTCAAGGTCCAGGCTTCCACTCCATATAGAAGCGTGGAGAATTCGAAGCACTTTAGGACCTGCGTTATAGAAATATTCAAGTGCATGTTACATAGGACCTTTCTAAGGCGGTTAAAAACAGTTCTGGCTTTTTCTATGCGGCATCTGATCTCCCGTGAGTGATCCCATTCCTTGTTCAGGCTGCAGCCCAAATACGTTATTGTATCTGCTGTTTCCAAGATTTCGTTATTGGACTTAAACTGGTGGTACTGCGCCCCATCGTATAAGAATTTTGGTCTTCTTGCAGTTAAGCCTCGTACCATACATGTCACATGCTTCCAGCACTCGGTCTATTAATTCCTGTAATCCCTCAGCACTATCTCCTATGAGAACTGTATCGTCCGCATACCTTAAATTATTGATGGTATCTACATTGATCTTAATGCATTCTTCTGTTTCACTCAGCGCTTGTCTAAGCAGTATTCCGGAATACGTGTTAAACAGAATTGGTGACAGTATGCATCCATGACTCACTCCCCGATTCACTGTAAATTCTTGGGAGGTTTCGTTGTCTATACGCATAGTCGCTCTCTGGTGTAAATACAGATTAGTTATGCGGCGCAAGTCTTTGTCGTTGATACCAGATTCCATTAATATTTGAAATAATGTGTGGTGTTGCACCTTATCAACCGCCTTCTCGAAGTCGATAAAACAAGCGTAGACATCGCAGTTTACGTCCCTGTCTCTCTGCATCAGGATCTGTATAGAAAATAGGGCTTCTCGCGTTCCCATTCCACTTCTGAATCCGAACTGAACCTTGCTCATGTTTTCTTCGAGCTTTCTGTATATACGAGAGTGGATGATGTTAAGTAGGATTTTCAGTGCATGACTCATCAAACTTATAAGTCGGTAATCACCTAGTAGCATTTGCTTTCTTAGGAAGGGGAATAAACGTGGAAACCAGCCAGTCTCTAGGCAATTCTCCCGTTTCATATATTTTATTGAGTAGTCTTGTTAGTAGTTTAAGTTGGGTGTCGTGTTACTACCTGCCTTACTTCATCGAGTGTTATTTCTGGGCCTGAATCAGCATGGATAATGGTTTCCGCCTGTTGCTCCTCCTCGAACAGCTCTCCCATGTATTCTCTCCACCTTTCCAGCATTCTTTCATTGCCAGTTATAAGACTACCTTGCTTGTCCAGGACTAAGTTACTGCTGCGTGAGCTAGTGCTTCCTGCCATGGTCTTAATTTTCTTGTGCAGGTTGAAGGTATCATGCTTTCGTTCCAAGTTTCTGTAGCCATTGCTCCTTTGCGTCTTTGATCTTTTTGTTGATTTTGATGTTTATTTCCTTGTACGCTCTTTCGTTCTTATTCCTGTGTTTTTGTCGTTCCTCCATAAGATACAATATTTCTTCTGTCATCCATTGCTGTTTTTTAATTCTTTTTTCGGGTTTTAGTTTATTATCTGCTACAAGAATGCAGAAATTTTTTAATTTGCTCCAGGTATCTTCTATATCCATGTCGTGATAATTTAGATCCAGAGATATGTTGTTAATATTGTTGTTTAGTTCCTCTTTAACTTCCGTTGATGTTGTCCTTTAGCCTCTGGATGTCTAGGCGTTTTTGAGGTTTCCTTTTTCGAATTTTCTTCATCCGTATCTTGATCTTTCTAAGCAGAAGATTATGGTCTGAATGGATATCCGCTCCTGGATACGTTTTTACGGATTTTGGAATCTCTTGTTTATGATAATGAAATCAATCTGGTTCCTAACGCCTTTTTGGGGCGAATGAGCTGGAGATTTCCATGTGTAGAGCCGTCGAGGCGGTAGTTGAAAAAAGGTGTTCGTTATCACACTGTCTGTTTCTTGATAAAATTGGATTAGGCGGTCTCCTCTATCATTTCGTACTCCCAGTCCAAAATTTCCCATAACATTGCCAACAGAACCTTTGCCCACCTTAGCATTGAAATCTCCTAGTAGGATATTGACTTCTTGTTTCTTCGTGTATTTCGGGGCTGTCCGCAGTTGTTCATAGAATATTTCGATTTCCTGATCTGAGCTTTCTGAAGTTGGAGCGTATGACTGTATAATATTTATATTAAAATGTTTGGCATTCATTTTAAGTAGTGCCACTCTGTTTGATATATCCATAAAATTAATTACACAGTTGTTCACTTCTTTGTTGACAATTATAGCTACTCCATTTTTGTTTTTAGTTTATATTAATGATCTGCCAAGTACGGACCCTGCTCCTAAGTATATACTCTTCGCTGATGACACCACAGTGGCTTTTGAGGGTGACACAGCTAAGGAGGTGCATTGCCCAGGAGCTAATAATTTGGTGCTGAACGATGGCAAGACTAATCAATATGAGTTAACGTTTTCTATGAAAGATTTGAGTGGTCTGATTGATGGGGTGAGTGATGTCAAATTTTTGAGTGTCAAGTTGGATCCAAAACACATTAACGACTTATGCAAAAAACTAAACAGACATCTTTTCATGTTACGTAGCCTCTCTGGGTCTGTGTCATTGGAGGTACTAAGGGCTGCTTATTACTGGTTATTCCACTCTCATCTCTCTTATGCTCTACTGGCATGGGTTCATTCAGCGGATGCGTATAGAGTGTTTGCACTACAGCGCAAGGCACTGATAATTCTAGCAGGACTGGGCTACAGGGATGATTGTCGCGGGGCATACTTTGTTCTAAGAGTCCTTACTGTTCCCTCTCAGTACATTCCAGAAAATATGAGGTTCATAAAAAGAAATATTGAGTCATATATGAGTCATGGGGAGGTCCACAACCATAAAACACGACAGAGGTACTTAATATCATTCCGGCCTATTGGCAACTGAAGAGGTGTCAAACAGGACCGGGATATAGGGCTGTTCAATTTTTGAATAAAAATATTCGGACCCTGCCAGAAAGAAAAATGTAATCTAGAGTTCGAATCCAGGTCAAAATAGACAAGAGGGTTTCAGTCAGGCCATGTAAATAAAGGAATAATGGTGAAACACTCCATAGGCATAAAATATGTAGGAATGATTCCATTAATGAATTATTGAGATAATTTAGGGTTTGACATAAAGTAATGTGAAGTTTATATTTAAAGGGTTTGAATTAAATATGGAGGCCTTAAAGACAACTTAAAGGTTTGGCTGATTTGCTGAAATTGGTTATTGATATTGACTATACTTAAATAGCAATAAATTACTTATTGAATGGGTTATGAAGTTTGCAAACATTCAAAATCTACCACTGGACAAGGTCCCCGCGGCTGGCGTACCGCCCCTGCGTTAAAAAAAAGCATCTCTTAGCCTGGTCAGCAACGACCCGCGGCTGAAGCATCTTCCCCGCGTGAAAAAAAGTAAAATTCTGCCTGGTCAGCAAACGACCCGCGGCTGGAGAAACTCCCCGCGTGAAACAAATAATAAAAACTAAAGATCTTTGATGTACTGCAAGTTAATAGTATACAAGGTTAGCGTTTCTGGTGCAAGGGACTAACTTACGTGCAATTAGGTATAGAGTGTCTGTTGGTTGGTTATTGGCGGCTTGATAGAGGCGAACAAATGAGATGAATGTATTGTAAATATGTAGTATACCTTTTCGCCGTGGGCCATTACTTGCCACCTTATTTTTGATAGAGGTTTCATGCAAATTGATCACCAATGTTTATAAAGTTAAGTTGGATATATTCCTTATACCATTGAACGAATTGATTATCTGATAAACTTGCGTATGATTTTATTTGTTGCAATTTTTACTGTCCAATTTATTGATTGACAAAATGTGTAAGGATTTATTTATTTAAATTGTGTTATGATTTAATCTTTATTTGTACGACTTTTAATGTACTAAATTTATAAACTTATGTATGATTTTATTTGTTGCAATTTTACTGTCCAATTTGTCGGTTGATAAAATGTGTAAGGATCTATTTGCTCAAATTGTGTTAAGATTTATTTTTCAATCGTACGACTTTTACTTTACTAAATTGCTAAACTTTGTATGGTTTAAAATTGATAGTGCGCTAGAATGTCCCATGTATAAATTTCTAATTATTATTAAAATAAATTGTGCTCTCTCGAAAATTGGCTTTTATTGCTGTTATTAGCTTTACAGAAAAGAGGTACGCTACTCGAAGATTCGTTGTAAACAAACTTAAACTTATTCAAACTCTAAAAGACCCTGGGACGAGCACATCGTGGGTAAAGGTTCTCGATAATAAAATAAAGTATATAAATGACGATCCCAGCCAATACTATACTGTGGTGTGTAAACACACGACCAGGGTATGGGTGGTTTCAATTTTCTAGACTGTAAAATATAGCTATAGATTATTATGCCCTAAAATCGAAGTCAGACTGCTAGGACTCGATCAATTTAATATTTACAGAATAGGGTGGTCAGAGAACCTTGTTAACACTCGATTTCATTTTTGCGTTAAGTGAAACCCAACTTGGAGTGATCAGGTTACTAGGTATGATGTCAATAGATATCCGTTGAGCATTTCTCAACAGCTAAACTTGTTACGCCGTTAATATGTATAGAGTATCTGGTAGTTGTAAGTGTTATTAATGGAAAACATAGAATAATGAATGACTCGCTGATCGCAGAAAGGGTACAAGTCATATTTCAGCCATATTCAGTAAATTGCCGAAAATTACATACATGTGCACAAAGGGTGTATGCAAAAAGAGTAAAAATCACTGGCTTTGACGGCATTTTCCGCAATATACTCAACATGGATAAAAATATAACTCTGCAATCAGCTACTCGAACGCAATAACCGAAAAATGTTCTGGTATGGCGACATGAATAAAATATTATTCTAAATTTACCATGCCATAACACAAAGTTAATTAGAGAATATTACGCCTGATCTCAAAGACTCATTCCAATTAAAATTACCACAGTAATTACAAATTTGCATAGTACATGTTGGCCTTATATCACCATACTGATTTGAACTCCTGCACCATTGAAGGCTTCTACTTAGGAATCACCCTCTATGCAGTATATAATCAGTTATTAAAGGAATATTTTAACTGTTTTGAAGTTAATTAAAACTACACTAAATTAATATTTTTTCTGAAATGAAAGAGGAAACAGAAAACTAAGGGTTTTAGTTCAGTTTAATTAACGAATAAAACAAACTTTTAGATTTAAAGGTTATTTACACTTTGTTTATAACAGAAAATATAAATGCAAATAATGTTAGCAAAATTAAAGAAACATGCTAAAACTATGTACAAAAAAAAGCTTAAATCTACCTTTGTAGGTCTTTTAGCTATAAACGTTTTGTAGGAAACATTATAAAAATATTCACTTATCTAAGGATCCGATTGGAAACGTTCCAAACCCACTAAATATTTTTTTAAAAATCGCCTTTTCCCTAAATATTCGTGGGCTCATTTAAAAAGGTTACCTGTACTTCCGCTTACGTGAAACAAAATTTTATAATTATTTGGCAATGGACATTTTTTCAAAGCGCACATGTCAGAAAGATGAGGCAAATGCGTAAACAAATGAAGACTATTATCATTAACATATTTTCTCTTAGAAAACTGCAATATTAAAATGGTAATTTTTGTTACAGTGTTGGTAGTGTTTTTCGTTCTAACGGAAAATAATGAGTAATATTCTGCTTTCGGTTATCATTTATTATCAGTTAGGAAAATTAAGATATGAAAGTACAGGCCGTTCTGTTCAAAGATCAATGTTTTGAAGTCTTAGCCTGTCAAAGTATAATAATAACATTTGTTTAGTCAATATATTAAAGCCAGTTGAAATATTATATAACTAAGAAAGTCTATTATTAGAAGAAGAAATGGAAATTGCAACAATAGACGATGTTTCATTCAAACAGAACACATATGTTTAGTCCCAATTTTCGCCACAGTGGTTTTACTAATATAACTATAATAGATCCTTAAAACTGTTGTCTAAATGGCATTTTCATTTGTAGTACGGATTTTTTTTCTGGTTAACTCCTAAGTTTACAGATCCGATTGTTTAAAAGCCAATGGAACAATATTCGTCAATCCATAGACATAATATAATGTTACAGTAATTTCTGTATCAGACATGCAAAACATAGTTGTTTCGCAAGTAGAAGAAAATACAAAAATAATAATTGCTTAAAATTAACAAATAATTCTAAGTGAATTGAAACTAAACCATTTACCGTGTATTTTCGGCCTCTCCAATCAAAATATATTCCAAACAGTGCGCTATAATCGGAGCGTCAGACCTACAAAGTTGAAATCAAAAGGAAGTAAAAATCCAGCCACCAATGGTTAGAAGAAACAAATCAAAGTAAAACTAAAAAAGGAAAAGGTTAACAGCTAAATATTCTATTCTACGGATAAACGAGTATAATGGTGTAGCTTGATAATTAAGGTAAACCACAAATAATATAATATTCAGTCAGTTGTATGTCTTACAACGATATTTGAGGCCCAATATAATTATTATTACATTAGAAAAATGGGCCATTTTTTGATAATGGAGAGGGCGGAAGTGACAGATAGCCTGCTGACGAAGTTTACCCCTAATCGTGAATTATTGATCAGCTGTAGCTAATATGTTGTCATATACAAGCCTACCTATGCAAATTACATAATAGTTGCATGTGGCCATCAAAGATTTTACTGGAACCTTCAGAAAAATTAAACACACACAAAGTGCGTTACGTCAATCAAAAACTAATTAATCTAGCTGTGTAAACGTTTGTGTTTAACATCCCGTATATCACAAGGTGATAAACGAAACTATTGCAAAATCAAAAATCAAACCAATCCCATTCTCTAAAAAATCAAATGTGAATAATTCGATGCTTTTTGGTATAGTCTCGGGACGCTTCCGGAATTTTTCCTTTACTGCATTTTCTCAATAAGTTAAATTTTTTTTTTTGGTAAATAGTTTTTACTACAAAAAATTGGTATACATATCAACCAATGGAAAGAAAATGCATAAAGCTACAAAAAAAATCACGAGCTATCAAATCAAATCAAAAAGTACTATATTATCGAAGAAATCAAGTTTCTCTTGACAAATCATGTTTTAAATATTATAAACAAATTGGGAACTTAGGG
This sequence comes from Pissodes strobi, assembly GCA_016904865.1. Classification (NCBI taxonomy): domain Eukaryota; kingdom Metazoa; phylum Arthropoda; class Insecta; order Coleoptera; family Curculionidae; genus Pissodes; species Pissodes strobi. The sequence goes on along the minus strand of JAEQML010073911.1, from coordinate 1,540 downwards.
CTAATTATGGTTACACGTCATAAACAGGGAAGTATAAGTCAACAAAATAAAGTTACATGGAAGTGAAAGGAATCAAAAAGAAGAAACAAAAAAGGCAACAAGTTTTTCATTAAAATACTCCTCCACTGTATGTCTAATATCACATCAAGTTAAAAATTCACTATTGTATTGTGCACCACACAACATTGTCTTAAAATTAGGTTAAAATCTTACCTAAAAACCCTACAGGAATCAACAAATATAAAATTGTTCTAAAGACTGTTTCTAATAACAAAAAAGTAAGACTCAGGTCAATAAATAGGTTACAATTGCACAAACATACATAAATAAAAGAAGAAACAAAACAAAAGTTACACAGCAAAATAAATTACAAACTAAATCGATGGATTTAGCTGATACTTGATGGAAATTCATTGCAAACTTTTGAAAGGAAAACAACGAAGTTTTAAAAATTTTTTTTAAAATTTCCACAATTTATTTTTATTAACCGTGACACGTGTTTCGGCACACGGTGCCTTTCTCAAGCGGACTAACTAAGATTATGCTAAGAGTAAAATATCCTAAGTAGGTACAGAGGAAACCGACATATAATAAAAAAAAAAAGAAAGAAAAAAGGGGGTATGGAAATTCCAAGTAATATTGGGTACATAATATGGGTAGGTACTTATGCTATTAATATCGGTATTACTAATGAAGGAAGGAAAGACGACAATATTTTTTTAAGTTATTATGAATATAAATTCAACAGTGGGGAATTACTAGTTTCTAATTGTTCATTCAATAATAAACCTGACTTTTCTTTTTGTTAATTTCCATGCTTTCCAAATAATTTAATTGTTTGGATTTGTTCTCTATATGTAATATTTTAAAATCTTTGGAAAATGTGTGTTTTTCGGAATTTAAATGTAAGGCATAATGTGAGTTACTATTGCTTTTTTGGTAACTAGATTCATGTTCTTTAATTCTTGTTTTGAAAGATCTACCAGTTTGTCCTATGTATATTTTTGGGCAAGAACCACACTCTAGTAAATATACTCCTGATTTGGAAAGTTTGTTTGAATTTGATTTGTTATTTTTAATGAGTTTACCTAAATTATTGTTTGTTCTAAAAGCAGTTTTTATGTTATTTTTGGAAAGCCTTTTGGAAATCCGATTGGAAATCGTGCCTGTATATGTGATAGACTTAAATCTTAGGTGAGGTGTATTATTGATTGTTGGATAGACTAGGTTAATTGCCATTTTATATTGTTTTTTCTTAATTAAATTATCTATTATACTAGCATTATATCCGTTATTGACTCCAACCTGTTTAATAATATTCAGTTCCTTTTTATAATTTTCTTCTGATAATGGAACATTTAAAAGTCTATGTATAAATGAATTAAAAGCTGCCATTTTATGGGAATATGGATGATTAGATTTATTATGAATAACTGTATCTGTGTGTGAGGGTTTATGGAAAATTGAGAATTCATGAATATCATTTCTGTTGGTGATGGTTAAATCTAGAAAATTGATGGATTTATTATGCTCTAATTCG
>JAEQML010073910.1:0-14688 GCA_016904865.1 Pissodes strobi | reverse complement strand
GTTTTGTGGTTTTAAATAAGAAGAGCAGCTAGTATTGAAAAAATATTTTGTTGATCTAACTTTATTGCTTTTTTAATTAAAAAAAAATGCTTTCTTGGGTTAACTCGTATAATTGTTGTTTCGACAAAATACGTATTTATTGAAACTAGATAATTTATTTTAAATAGATAATATATTTGTTGCATCATCTAAACTCTTTGATTGCATTAAAAGTATAGTTTTGTTGTCGCAATCGTTTTTAGTATTAAGTCGAAAATAAACATATTTTTGATTTGACAATCAGCTTCTCTTGGCAAAACTTTTTAACAAATTTGTTTAGTTAATCCAACAAAACATTCTCTCGTGGATATAGGAACAAATAGTTTTGTCAGTTTAACAAATTTTTTGTTAATTCAATTAATCCTTTCGTTCCGTGTATCAAATGCACTCTTCTAGCTCCCTTCTGTGCTAGCACCCTCCGCTGATGGTGTAGCATGAGCCTACAGCCCTTTCGCCCATATTGTAAACATGTCCAGGCTTATGTTTTAGGTCTGTTCTCTCCAAAAGGTTCTTCAGTTTCTGAAAATAATCATCCACAATGAAATGATTTAATTTCTGTGCAGGAGCAGGATTTAATTGTTGGTCATTGTGACAGGTAATAAATCCGTCATTGTGACAGGTAAAAAAGCCGACATGTCTAGGCAGGTAATAAGGCCCGGGCCTTATCACCTGTCTGGTAGTTTGTACTTTTTGAGATTATGTAAATTTACAAAATAAACAAACAATTTCATTGAACAGTCTACAAGTGTTTTCGACATCATCATAAACATATGTTCGAAAATATAGACACAACTTAATTGCACTGATGAAAGTATCACATACCTTTTATCGGGAAATTTTATAGCACAGCAATTGAAATCTAGCGGATTTTGTTTACGGCGCACTGTTGCCAAGGGCAGTGGTTGCCACTCTTCAGCATTAGCGTATAGCCGTTGCGCTATAACTTTTGATAACATGCGCAGTTATAGAATTTCGACTAGCGTCAAACCTTGTTGACTATTAAATGCAGTGGAATGTATTCACGGAAACATATGCAAGCTGCTGTATATCCACTATAATAAGGCTTTTGTTAAAAATGCAAATGCAAAATATATCGTAGAAAGTGGTGACAAACTAACCAGGTGCTAACCCAAACTAACCCAAGATATACCCAAAATGAAGAAAAAAACTGTTTAGAAACATAACCTCAAAAAAAAATAAAAAAAGCAACGGGGTTTGAACCCGGGCCGACGATAGCCGCCGAATTGAGACCTAACCACCGCTCGAGTCAACGCCACCTACACTAGATGGCGTTGGAGTCAACGGCCATCATAAAACGCAACTGCGCATGTCAGAAGAGCTATACGCTACTCTCTTCAGCCACACGTTATTTGGGTAAATTGATGTGATCCTACGTATAGATGGCGCTAAGCGTATAAAATATTTATTTTTATGAGATTTTTGACAGTATGGCCTTATAGCCTGTCCGGCCTTATTACCCAACGGTACCTTAGTATAGTCCAACTCTTTACAAATATGTAGCACTTTTTATTTGGTACTTGTGTGGTTACCTTTTAAATAGATGCGAGGAAATCCACACATGTCAAACTTGCGTGACATATTCAAAAGCACATCGAGATTTGGATGACACATCCATATTTTCCGTGCATATGAAAATGCTTCCAAAGATATACGGAAATCTGGTCTGAGGAATCCCCACGATGACTTTGTTGCCTTTATAGCAAAAATTTAATCTATTTTTCAAAAAAAAATCGAACAATTCGTTGTCCCAGGTTCCCCAAGAATTTTGTTATTCAATTAAACATACGAGTTAGGTTATATTATACTTTAAAAGATATTAACAAAAACTTTAAAAGTAGGTATTAATAAAAATAAGCTTATTATATGGAAAACTCAATAATTATACCTTTTTAGTTTTATATAAATACATATTTGATAACAAACCTATGTTATACCTTAAATAGTTATTTTTGTAAAATAAATCAATATTTCTATGATTTAACTGGTTTATATTTTCTTTCTTCCCGCTTAAGACAATATCTTATAAAAAAAACTAAGTATAGGTACCTATATTTAAAACAAAAAGTTGATATCTATTTTTTTGGTTCAGCGAGAATGTAGGTACACCAATATTCAAATAAAAATTAACTAAAACCGTTGATTGCATCCAATCAACGATAAAACTTAAAAAAAAATAAGATATAATATCAAAACTCCAATCCTGTCTATTTAAAATTGAATTCTCTTTATCCCGGCCCTGAGTTTTAACCAGAAATGGCGTCGGTCACGTCAGATTTTTATTTCCGCTTTGACAGGAGAGTCGGCTAGCTGATTGTTCGGTAAGCTGTGCTTCTACTAAAGAATGTGTCATAAGTGATCAACACTGACAATTACTGGATATTGTGAATTTGTTTCCATATAGGCGACTTCTCAAAAAATAACATTAAAATTAACCGCGAAATTTTTATCGATATGCAATATTATGGAGCACAATAAATCCACTATTTTAAGAAATAACTAGAACTTGTAATACATTTTTGAAAAGAGAGAAAAACAAGCCTTAAGAATTTGAGAAAATATACACAATGTTCCATTTAAATTAACAAAGTTGTCCTATATCTAAAATTCGGCCATTTTGTTTTCGGTACTTCCGGTTGTTAAAATAAAATGACATACTTAAAAAAAAGCTTTCAATAAAATGAAACTAATCACTAAAAACCGCAACTCGATAACTTTTTTCGTTCACGAGTTATTTAAGATCTAAATGGGTCAAAATATGGATAACCACACTGTATATCTTTCTTTTGGGAAATTAAAGTTTCCCTTCAAGAAACTTCTGCATGAGATTTATTGCTTCTGTCCTTGTGCTTTACTGGCTTTGAACTCACAGTGTTTTCCAATGCTGGCTGAGCGGGAAAAAAAAATACGTATAGAATTTCAATGGTTTCAGAAAACGTTATCGTTCTATCTCATTAGGCTGCATTTATGCCAGCAATTTACGTAGCTTTCAACAACATTGTAGATATATTTTGAATGTCTCTAATTGGTACAATTTGACTTTGATTAAAAGAGTCTCTTCAGTTGAGTGGGGGCAACATAAAAATATTATAGATCCCCTTCAGCTATTGAAAATTATTTAATTGACCGCCACGTTTCAACGATGGAAATGAATTTATCACCTCTGATGACTTAGTAGAACCGCTCAATTGAATTTTCTCGATATCTGCCATACGAGAGATATTCCTGAGACTATCACTATTTTAAAAACGATAGCTCTACTATTTAGAAACGTTTATCAGTAGTAACTGAGAATCACTGAAGACTCGTGGTCATTGAAATTTTTTGATTTATAAAGTGTTAAATTTTCCAAATATTATGACATTAATATTCTTATGAGTAACGCCAAAGAAACATCATTTAAACTTGTTATGAGATTCTGAAAAATGAATCTAATTGCTTTCATTTCGATTAATTTTTCCCTTCGTTAAGTTTTAATAAGCGAACAGTTGCATAATATTTCTTTTTGTTTTACAACAAGATTTAGGTAGGATTACTTTGGAACGCGACACATAAAAGGTCTCGATAAATTGCCTAAAATTCAGTTCAGAATTGGCTGCCGTGTCGTACACTCCAATAAAGCGTATAATACCTTTTACCGCTTTCATTATGGGGGTTAATTTCCTTTTGTCCTAAACCATTGTTGGTCAGAAATGAATAATCGCGTTTGTGTTTCGCATCTTGTCAGAAACGACCTAATAACTGCCTTGGCCGGACGTTATATTGGCCTTTATTGCTTGTAGCTGGTAATGTATGCTTCAAATGGGAAATTAAATCAATGGCAGGCATTAGAAGCTTAACCAGAGAAGGGAACGAGAATATTGAATATTAAGTCGCCAAAACGTTTACCGAAATTAATCAATAGTTTATCAATTAAATAATATTTTCTTTAATAATTTCCTTATGCATGTTATATCATTAAAATTTCATGTCAACCATTTCTGCTCAACTGGAAAAGGGATTTTTTTTCTACAGCTGTGCGTTTTTGTCCACTGGCCCGTTATTTTTTTTATCTGTGTGCCACAGGCCATGAAAGGCTAAAGCCTATTATATACCCGCGAGAATACCGTGACCTGTTATATGGCTTATGCCGTCAACATTGTCCAAGTATCGAAACATGCATACTTGGTGCATTTAACGACACTTTTAGACTACGCAGTAGTACTTCCACGGTCGTCGTTATTGTAGAACTACTTAATTACTACTTTTGTGGCCGGCCGGGAATCGAACCAGGGTCTCTCGCGTGACAGGCGGGCATACTGACCACTATACTACTTACTAATTTTTGGACAAAAAAGAAAATAACGAGCTAGAGTGCCGCGGTACAGAAGAGTTTTACAAAAAACTGTACGACAACGAAAAAGAAAACCACCCAACACCTGCCTTTAGCAAATGGTTGAAAAAGCTCCGAAAACATTCCAAGCAGCAGGAATACAACGAACAACTAGAAGACGTGACCTTGAACGACCAGCTAGACAAGGTCCTTAAAAAGACAGCTCCATGGAAGGCCCCTGGAGAGGACAGGATTCCAGTCTACCTGTACAAAGTATTACCTGCTGCAAAAGAGTACCTGGCACGTTACATAAACAGTGTTTTATCGTGTGAAGCTGGGTTCACGGAGGCTGACGTCCGAGCCAACGTGGTCCTACTCTACAAGAAAGGCGACCCGAAGAATACAGCAAATTATAGGCCAATATCATAGCTGAACACGGACTACAAGGCGACGACAGCGGTCATTACCAACTACATCAAGAAGGACCTACCGGACTGGACTATTCCTGCTGAGCAGATGGCTCGAGAGGGAGTGTGGGGCACGACTCACGGACTTATGCTCGACAAGGCCATCTCAGCTGTAGCCAGGCTCAGGAGAAACGGAAGTTACTCGTCATGGTATGACTTCGAGAAAGTTTATGACTCAGTCTATCATAAATTCTTAAGAGGCTAGTTGACTGCTTGCCGTTGCATAGAAACATTCGGCGTGCGTTTAAATCAGCAATGAAACTGTGGTCACTAAGGGTCTAAATCGACAAAACTGCCACAAAGCCCATCTTGGTCCGTAGGGGCCTGCTGCAGGGTGATTCCATCAGCCCCTTACTGTTCGTACTCGTCTCCGCCTGTATTATCAGCCATCTAAAGACGAGCCCCGAAATCAATAGGCTGACTCGAGGCAAGCACCGAGTTCTTGCCTTTATGTATGATTTCAAGTGGCATTCTCCCACTGAAAGTGGCACAAGGCTGATCAGCGAACAACTGGCGAAAGCAGCAGAAGAACTTGGCCTGAAGCTGAACATCGACAAATGCGGCCTTTACCACAAGGATGCCCTCAATCCAGAATTCCAGATGAAGCCAGCCGCAGAGCCGCCATTCTTACCAGGGGTGAAGGATGGATACAAGTACTTAGGGCTGGAACAACTGGAGAGAGACACTCTGCGGAACTACGAACGGATGGAGGAAAACATGCAGGGGTTCCTCGACAATATCTTGAGCTCAGTTCTTACTAATTTTCAGAAATCCACTCTGATTAACAACACCGTGGTACCTGCAGTGATTTATGTGACTGGAAATACCTACGCCAGTGAATCCAGAAGCTCCGCACTGAAAAGATGCCGCGATCTCGACTCCAAAATTCGCAAAAATTAGTGGCACACAACGTCAAAGGAAACATCGTCCAACGCCGCGTGTATATGCCGATCAGCAAAGGGGGCTTAGGAGTAAACTCCATTGAGCACGAGACACAAAAGAGCTTCGCAAAGAAAGGCATATACTTAATGAAGCACAAGGACTTGAAGGAGTGTCGCGAATGGTGCCAAGCATTAAAGATAGGAGGCTGCAGAAACCCCATCACGGATATGGAGTGGGTCCTGGAGAAGTTTGAGGTCGAGGCAGACATGAGCCTAGACATCGCGAAGTATTGCAGAAGAGTCGTCAACGAGATGGACAAGAAGCATGCAGAACAGCAACAACAGGAATGGTCCCAGAATATGCACTATGGAAAGGTGGTGCTCCATGAGGAAACAAAAATCTCGTTCCCTGCGCACCCATCCCCCAACCTCGATAGTTGGAAACGGACGATGTTGCTGACCGCCTCCGAAGAACAAATTCAGGGACTGGGCTCCAACCCCCACCGAAGGAAGTGCCGCCGAGGGTGCGATCGGGACGAGGCAGCTTACCACGTGGTGTCTTCCTGTGTTACAAATGCATACATCACACGCCACGATTACGTGGTGCATTAGACCCTGAAGACGCTACTACGAAGCCTGAATGCCCCACGGCACTTCACACAGCAGCTACAGTTTGGGAAAGCCAACTGCCACTTTCGGTTTAATGTGAATAACCGAGATCATACAATCACTGCCGGTAAGAAGTTCGTGACAGAAAAAAGGTTGTACCACAATAAGCCGGATATTGTTGTCCATCTCACCAACCCAGACGAGATGTATGTGTTGGAAATAGCAGTCTCGCACATCCAAAACTGGAGGAATCAGGAACGACTGAAGAGGACTAGGTACGAGGTCAACTCCGTGAATCACATGACCAAATTCCAACTCGCCACAGTTACCAGAGACTTGAATCTAGTGACTGAGCTACAAAACCAGTACCGCTATCCGGTGAAATTGGGAATCTTCGTCGTAGGCTGCTACGGAAAGCTGATATCTTCAGAAGAGCGCAGGGAGTTCTGCAGCGCTTTGAGAGGGAAATTAAAATTCTCACCCAGAGACCTGAAGACCTTGCTTAACAAAGTCAGCTACAGCGTCGCGGTATCAACAACGAACATGTTACTTAACAGACTTCGTAATATATCTTAACTGTGATATACCAATTTTATTTTATAACAACTTTTTTTTATACTTATGCAGTGTCTGTGCTTGTTCTGTGGATGTCCTTATATACTTGCTTGCTGTTTGTTTTCTATACACTTGTACCTGTTTTGCCTGTGGTAATATTTTGGACGTTTATATGCTGTCACCAGACCACCCTTATGTACAAAATTATTTAGTTTTACGGATATACAATATTACATGTATGTTTTGTAAGATTATTGGATAAATAAAGATATACTATGCATTTTTATTCTGAACAAGTTACTTTACCACACTAGTGCGGGAAAAATTATCGAAAATGCCACTTTCCCACATTAGTGCGGTAAAGTAAAAACATACTGATTTTGATTTTAATATACAATAATATACATTTTATTAACTTTACCTCTAAAATTATGACTATTATTATTAATTTTTAATTTACTTTGCTTTTATTTTAATTTAATACGCAAAATCCCTAACGCATGCAGAAAGTGCATTTCCCACTCCTTTACAGTCCTACGGCACTATGCTATAATAGCCGCATAGTTTATGCCGTATCCGAAGCAGTTAAACAACTCTCCACGTGTTTTGACGCCAAGCGCTTCAACCAATAGGAGAGCTGAGAGTACTTATCTTGCGCCTGTGCTCAATGAGTGAACGCTGCCTTCATAAATAGAACATCAGTTCGGCATACAGTGACTTTATACAAGACAGTGGCGACAAGCAGCAATTTAGCTCCGCCCATCCGCCATTAGGAGGCCAAATTATGGCGGATTTGTATTATTAGCATAGGATATTCAGATATTTTCTTTCAAATTAATTATTTTCCAGACATCTACCTATAAAATATGATATTAAAAGCATAAAATAATGATTAAAACGAAATTTTGATTCAGTCTGTTTTATAGAAAATCCGGATAGCTGCGATAAAATATCACTGTTATGAATAAAAGATGTGTGCTTAGGACAGCTTGCAAATTTAATAATAATTATTGTTATACTATATGTTACACTAAGTAATAATGTTTTCAAAAATTTAGGCTTGTATTTTTTAAATAAAAACAGTGATTAATTATAACTATTTATTTTTTTATGCTGTAGGTTATTTGGTCATTAAGTAAATAAGTTTTATGAAGAAATATGCTTCTTAAGATTTTAATTTATTAATTATCAGTAGATGACTAGAACGTTAAAAGTGTTTATATTAGGGCTTGGAATTGTAATCGAATATTTGACTATTTTAAATCAGAGTTTTTTGTTAGTTAAAAATTCGAATATTTGACTAATAGGATATTCGAATATTTGACTCTTCGAATATTCGACTATTCGTGTTTTCTGTGGAACAGTTATCACACAAGGCTTTTTTGTTCTTAATTTAAATTTACATTTTTTTAAATTTGCTGTTTTAAAAAACCCATTCAAAATTATTTTGATTATGAAAGTCATGTTTTCATAGTTTTTGAGCACTCTTTATAAAAAAATTCAAAATTCGCTTTATAGACTGTATTTTACTGTTTTTGCGGGAAGCAGGATCTTTTATCAATAAAGCCTTTGTGTCGAAAAACGACATTTTTGGTGCATTTGTCATCTAACTTTTGGGCCCTCTGTCCATGTACGTATGTTGCTGTACATAATAACATGTGCTTTGTTTTAAAATATAATATTTCGATTGTGGCTCGGATTTGTATTCGAATAATTGAAATATTTGAATATTCGACTATTCTAAATTCGAATTTTTCGTTAGTTAATAAATTCGACAATTTGAATACATATTCTACTATTCGAATATTCGACTAATCAAATAGATATTCGAATATTTAAATAAAATACCAAACGACTATTCGAATAATTATATTTTAAAAATTACGAGCCCTAGTTTATATACCAAAGTTATACAGGTTATTTTAATTTAATTTGATCACAATTCCACAGAAAATAAACAAACTGACTTGGTAGGTATAATAAACTCATTGAAATAAACTTAAAAAATTTAAAGGTTCTGGATTCGTAATTGCAGCCAATATATTGAAAAAACCTTAATAACCACAGGTTTTAGACCAATAATTATTATTCAAATTAATCAATTTATTATTTATTATACTTATCATAACACATTATGTTAACACTACAAGTTTATTATAAAGTATAACCAGCAACAGTCTTACTTGCAAGCTTATCAATATTCTTTATTTTCCTTGAATACATTTTTAGTTTAAACAAACCAAATGTTTTTACAATCATTTCCATCAGTTTATGATACATAGGAATATCTATATCAAAAATTATAATTTTCTGAACAATAAAAAATTTTACGTCTATATATTGACCTATTAGAATTGGGATATATTTTTTAAATATAGTTTCCATGTCAACAAAATAAATAAAATAAATTTTACAGAAAAACGAAGTATTTCCTTTAGACATCTTGATGTTTACAAACTTCGAAAAGTTTTTATTTTATATAGAGGTGTTTTTATGCTACACCACGTACACAAATATCACAAGTTTTTGATGTTCGTTTAATATTTTGCATTAAATATTCCGCAATGTTATAAAATGAATTCATGTAACTGTAATTAAGATTAAGCCCAGAAAAATTAATGTTTTTGGGTATAGACACTTCGCTATATCTTCCATCACTCTTTAACACACAGACACAGACGCCATACAAAAGTTGTATGGTTTTTAATATATTATCTTTTAGAAATGTCAAAAGAAAAAAATTGCCTGTCAAATGTCAAAAAACCGCATAACCCGAGGCATAACCTTAATTTTTTTAAATGAAACACCGTGTATATTATTACATATTTTAATTGTGCGAAAAAGTCTAGACATATTTCATGAATAATGTCCTATACTTATCTCTAACGGCTTTTGAAATATTGACAGTTGAAAATCGACCATTTACCAAGTTTGACAGCTTGTAAAATCTAAACGGCTAAAGATAGAACAAAACAGTTTGCACTTTCCTATACTGGTTTTTTATAAGGTATCGTATGACACTAACTTTTTATTTAACCAGAGGTTAAAGTTATCCGTCATTTTTTAACCTCTGGTTAAATCTAAAGTTAGTGTCATACGATAGCTTATGAAAAACCAATATAGGAAAGTGCAAACCGTTTTGTTCTATTTTTAGCCGTTTAGCTGTTACAAGCTGTCAAACATGGTAAATGGTCGATTTTTAACTGTCAATATTTTAAAAACCGTTAGAGATAGGTATAGGACATTATTCATGAAATATATCTAGACTGTTTCGCACAATCCAAATATACAAGGTGTTCCATTTGAAAAAAAATGAAGGTTATGCGGTTTTTTGACATTTGACAGGCAATTTTTTTCTTTTGACATTTCTAAAAGATAATATATAAAAAACCACACAACTTTTGAATTTAAGTTTTTTTTTTATATTACCATTAATTACGGCTGCAGGTGGGTGACAAGATATAATGAATAACCCTGTACCTTGAACGTAATGACAGAGAGGTTACTGCAGCGGTATACTATGATACTACTAAAACCTTTGATTGTGTTGATCAGACTACTGCTGACGATGCAGAAACTATATGATTTAAAGATGCGATTCACGGAATGGTTTTATCTATATATATATTTCAGAGCAATATAATGCAATGTGTCTTTAAATAATGGCCACTTTAATTAATGTAATTAAATATATCAAAGGGAGTTCTACAGGGTTCCTTCTAAAGGTTGCAACGCTGTTAATTTCTTGCAAGGGATTTAAATATGAGTATGGCGAGGAATGTATATGCATCTGATCAATCTCATTTGCATATATTTTATCGTGTGTCATTTTTTTTTGGTACTGTAATCGTCTTGCAGTACGATATATGTGCGGAGCATGATATGTAGATTCTTGGAGACCTTGATCCTTGGAGACCTCTGTTTTCGTCCCATATGATCTTGATATTGCCATGCGTTTTTATACTAGAGACGGTGTGTATAGAGCATCGAAAACATCCTCTCATAACGACCCGGGCGTTATGGTTATGCTTATATATATCCTACTTTAGGCATTGTGAGTGAATAATACCCAAGTGACATATAAAAATAATTCCTTTACTGCTGTTTCGTCTCCTTAAAAATTTTCAATATTTTATTAATATTTTCCGATCGCAGAGAAAAAAAGTAGGGGAAATGTGGATATGATGGCACCCTTGATATGATGGCATCCTTCCGTTATTGGCGCCATTTTTTTGAATTTATTTAGTTTAACAACCGCTATTAAACACGCCACCACAGAGAGGCTGTGAAGTGGCAGTCTCGAAAGTGTGCATTCAACCGACGAGAAACCTGCTTGTTGTTATTTGTGAGTATCAAACTTTTTCCGCTGTTTCGTTTTTTTTCGAATATTTAGTAGCACGCATAGATATTTGCAAAATGTTTTAAGCCTGTATAAGTGTATTATGATAGGTTAGGGTTGGAAAATCTAGCCATGTTTGATATCATGTTATTTTGATATGATGGCACACTAGAATCGTTTATTGATGGCATAGGGTGCCATCATATCAAACAATTTGAAAAATCGGTTTAAAAATATAATATTTTTTTCAGGGTTGTTTATTTTAAACTTTTGTTGCGTTTAAGGTATATTTGTAACAGAATATAAATTGCAAGTTGTTGTTTTATGTTTCTGTTAAACTTTTGTAGTGTTTACGACTTTTTATTAAAAGAAAGTAATATTTAATAAGATTTGTTACTGTTTAATGTTCATGTTAAACTTTTGTTGCCTTCAAGGCTTTTTGTTAACAGAATATAACATTATCCTGTGTTTGCTGCCTAAGATGTGTATTGGTGCCATCATATCAAATAGTTTGATATGATGGTACATTTGACGTTAAATGAAAAATAATAAATTTAAAAAAAGGACTGCGAATTTTAATAATTTTATACGTGTTATGTATCAACAACGGCAAAATCAACAAGCAGACAGAATTTCAGTTTTTGAAAAAAAATTACATGCCGAAAACCGACGACAAAAAAAAGGGTGCCATAATATCCATACCTCCCCTATGTGTACTTCGGCCGAGATTGTGTACCTTTCCTCCTGGGTACACAATATACTATTTCATGATTAAGATTTTTTTCTAAGGTCTTTTTTGAGAAATAAACAATTATGCGTAGGTATCCAAACATTATAGAGCTTCAACTTGAGACTATAGGCAAGTATGCTATTTCGCTCTCGTATTTTGTGCATTTTTGGTGGACGAGTACGAGTACGAGTGGTCATGTTATGCTTTTGAAGGATCGTAATTCATCACTTTATTTATGACAATATTTTTCAACATTTTCCTTCATACTTGAGTGACTAGCTATTAAAGAAATCAATTATTTCACTGTTCATCACAAATCCTGCGATCGCTTAAAAATAACTTGACTCGCTTTCAAGAAGAGCTTAAAATTATGCAAACATGATAATTATATTCAAATAATTCAAAATATTTTGATGCTATTTAGGTGAGTGGCTTTGCTAGATCTCTGTTAATAAATCATATTGATTTAAAAATAAACATTTTGAATGCGAATTTTCTTAATGGTATGATATTTTATGGCTGAGACAATGGAATACATTGGCTTCTGACAGACAATTCGTTAACCAATTCGTTTTATATATGTGACAAAATGTTTTACTGAATACCCCCATGACATAAAATTAATCACTTTATTGCGACAACGAACAGGTGCAACAATGAATATGCGAGTTTCAATAAAGAAAAATATAATAATTACTACAAGGAAAATAGGAATATATAAATTGATGACCACTGTTTATCAGATTGACAAATGAATTCGATAATAATCAATTAATATGGGTAATGAACATATTCGACTATCAATAGCAGAATGTGTCAGCATAATTACTGTACTAATTGGACTACGAATTATCGCCGAGTGTGCCTTCTTCAGTGGAGTATAAAATGACTTTGAGGTTTAACGTCTTATTTTCTGACATGACAACATTTCTAAATAGATCGTAGTGTTAGTGGCGCAGCTAGATCTGACGGCACTGGTGGGCAAGAGTTACTTTGGAGCCTTAAGTCTAGAGAAAAATCGCAATACAAGTAATTTTGTTTTATTTTTATATAGTAATTTTGTATTATTTTTATAGGCTCTAATTTGTTTTACAAAAAAATTATAATCTCTCTTAACTTAGATTCTTATTCTTCACGGGAAATATCAGTTTTTACTTAGGACATATTGGTCCATCCCAGGCAATGGTTGATTTATTTGGATAGCAATGCTGGGGCAATGGGTCCGGTTAGTTTGGTTAGTATTACTAAACATTCAATATAACCAGAAAAAGAACGAGGCAAACCGAGAACCCAATTTAATCCAATAAATGATCCAATTTAGACATATCTTAGCGTGTACTATACCTATTTTTTATGGCGGTGGCACACCCACTAAAGGGAGACCCTTATGGCACTCGACGAGCGGCGTGTGTGCAAATATGTTGATTGACACGGTTCTCAAATAGCTGTAGGTTCTAATTAAAGGGAAACGGATGTCTTGTGAGTGAGTTCCACAGTGCTGCAGTGCGCCAGAGGAGTCTTTGTAAGTGACGTTCTAGGTGTTTGCAGTTGTACGACGAATGGATGCGCTCTTGCCGTATGTCATGACTGTCTGACAGGCGCTGCTGGGGGCGAGACGAGGTGGGCCAAATCCTGGGAACATCTGCCGTGAAAATATCTGTAAAATATGGATATCTCGGTTACACGTCCGCGGTGTTTCAGAGTATTCAGATCCTGGGTCAACTCACGGTCACCGACGAGACGTACAGCTCTCCTCTGAGTGGAAACCAGCAGCTCTAAGGTGTGCTTAGGTGCGGCACCCCAAGTGGGTGAGCAATATTCTGAGCTCAGTCTTATTTGCGCCTTGTATAGCAAGAGCAGCTGCTGTGGTATATACAGTTATATGTACTGTAGTATAACATACCCGGGTCCGTTCAACAAGGTTGAATGAGGTAAGGTGTGCTTTGTCTTTCTTTGGCCAATGAACGTCAAAACAGATTAACAAAAAGCAATAAATACCTATGTTGTGTTATGACTGTACCTTGCACAATTTTACTTACTCAGAATGCGCCCGACTTGAACAAAATTAGACAAATTTGAGGAATGAGGTGTGGTATGTGAAGCAAACCACAAATTTGTAATACACCTACTTTATTAATTAGACATAAAACGTGCCATACTCAACCTGAAATTCACGAGGGAAAAGAGCATGGCAGAAAAAACCTCGATCACAATTCCAAAAACCCAACCATGCTGCATAACATTTATTAATATAATAAAAATTAAATTATTGTCCCAGTGCTAAAATTTGTCGTTCCACAGTTGTGACAATACATTTAAAACTGAACAGTTTGGTATTAGTTAGCCAGACGTCGCCAGCAGGTACTGAGGTCCTGTACGGGAGGCTACTCAGCTATAGTTGCATTTTGTGCCAATATCTCAAAATGATGCTTAATCATTTATAGCTATGATATTCGCCCAGTCAGGGGAGGAAAATCTTAGTAGATTCACCAAGTTCGTTGCTTACAATCTCAGTCGTACTAAAACTAACAGCATGAAAAGGCAGAAAATAATCAATATTTGGTTTTCATTTAATGCAATGTTCACAGCATAAACGAATTATAAATTTAATTTTACTAACCGGTAACAGCATCTAACATCATAAAAGAAAAACCATTCACAAAATAAACTGTTCACTGCGCCGGTCTCAGATTTTCTGTCCCCGCTCTCGAACGATACGGTTGAGGATCTACTCGAAA
>JAEQML010073909.1:0-14689 GCA_016904865.1 Pissodes strobi | reverse complement strand
ATAAAAATAATTTTCACCCACTTTTTTTGTCATTTAGGTACAGTTTGATTGTAAATGACATCAACACTATGTACAGTTGACTCGTCCGGTATGTTAAATCTAGAATATTTTGTCAAAAATGAACGTAAATTGGGGTTGCTCAGTTTTTAAGTGGTATATTGGCTCCAATGAATGCCTTACATAAGTCCTCATTGAACCGGGCTTGTTCGCTGTTTTTTGGCTTTTCTTCAAGACAATGTTGTATTGTTTGCTGGGAGGGTTCCCCTCGTTGCAATTTTCGCACGTTGAGCTGGTGTTTTGCTGATTTGACATGCTGATCCACAATAAATTTTTTGTCTGCATGAATCTGTAAAATCCAAAAAAGGAATAATTAATTTGGGTTTACACCTGTTAAAAAATCGAATTTTAAAAATCTTTCCTACTTCTACCAAATAAAATATTTGAGTAGAAAACTTTTGTAAATACATTAAAATTGTTAACATTAGCTACCAATAATTTGCTTGAATACGTAATTTATAAAAGCAGCAATCTCCGGATATCAAAAAACATAATAGTTTAAGAGCCAGTGGTCGGCAGACTATAAGTATTTTACCAAAGTCATAATTTGGTTCAGTCACTCTCCCTTACCTACTATACATGAAATCGGGACTAACTAAGCTCAAGCAGCGGTAGGTATGGAGTCATTAAGGTGTGACAGGTGTAAAAATCAGACCCACTTCAAAAGTATATCTGCAAAGCTGCCATTTGGATATTTTAATATATACTATTATTATTAATGAAAAATAACAATGGCAGACGATTACGACGGTTGTGAGGTCATGGCAGACAGCGAAACCTTACCTACAGCCTACAGCTCTAATATACGTATGCATAGTACTCTCACTTATCTTTATTAATCTGCATCATGCAATTGAATATACTATTATGAATATAGAAGCTGATATAATTATAAGAACAAACATATTTATTGACGTAAGTTGGATAATGGGAAGAATGGGCACATTTATGAACAATAATAAATAGCAAATTATAAAGATAATAATTGAAATTTTAATATGTGTTTCCCATTGGTTTAAGGCATAATATAAATTTCATAAATTAAAATAATAATAATTATTGTTGACGCAATTTAAACGTAATATATTTTCATATTTATATCGTTTTTGTTTTATCCTTCAATATCATCTTCGCCATCATTTTCATCTTCGGAATCATTTTCATCTTCTTGGGATTGAATTTCATCATGTAGTGTATCGGCTTCTGTAAGAATAGAATTCAAATTTCTAAATTGAGCCAAGCATATTTAAAGTGGAATTTATGTAATAAATTACCTGAACGATCCTCGAGCAAATCGCTGACAAAACATGGAAGTTGATCTCCTTCGAACCATTTAAAAACAAATAAGCTTTCTTGCTCTATCCAACCATATTTCAGCGGGCTCAACGTAGTGGGAATTTTCTGGAAAGCATTTTTCCAAATGCTGGAGATGTAATGTGCCTTTAAAAATTGCTGGTACAGTTCACTCTTACACGGTGATACAGAACTTGCGTCGAAATTGCGTACTTTTTATGAAAGTTTTCATTTACATCTGTAGCTTTGTAGCTACTGGCAAAAAGCTGGAACTTGCCATCATCCATGTGCTTAGATTTTTTTGCATTGTACATTTGGCAAGTAAACTTTTGAACAATGTTGAAGAGTTCGTGTAGCAGATCGTCTGTTAAATTAACGTTATCTAGAGCTGCAAAAGCTTGTTGAAATTATTTTTTTGTTTTTAAATAACGTGAGAGGTCCTTTTTTCCCTTGTTAAAAAAAGCATGATTGAAATCACACCCGGTGAAAGCATGAAAACCAATCAAGCTTTTGGCTAGTAATTCCCCAATTGAATTTCAAATTGAATTGAATTTCAACATTTCCCTCTACGTTGAGCCCGCTGGAACATGGTTGTATAGAGCAAGAAAGCTTATTTGTTTTTAAATGGTTCGAAGAAGATCAACAGCGATTTGTTCGAGGATCGTCCAGGTAATTTATTACATAAATTCCACTTTAAATATGCTTGGCTCAATTTAGAAATTTGAATTCTATTTTTACAGAAACCGATTCAGTACATGATGAAATTCAATCCCAAGAAGATGAAAATGATTCCGAAGATAAAAGTTATCAACTTCCATGTTTTGTCAGCGATTTGCTGGAGGATCATTCAGGTAATTAATGATGTAAATTCAACTTTAAATATGCTTGGCTCAATTTAAAAATTTCAATTCTATTTTACAGAAACCGATTCAGTAGATTATGAAAACCAATCCCATGAAGATGAAAATGATTCCGAAGATAAATATGATTGCGAAGAGGAAACACAAATTAAAATTTAGTTATTATATTTATACTTTGGTATTTATTATTGTTCATAAATGTGCCCATTCTTCCCATTATCCAACTTACGTCGGTAAATATGTTTGTTCCTATAATTATATCAGCTTCTATATGCATAGGTAGTAGTATATTCAATTATATGCATATTAATAAAGTTAAGTGTGAGTATTATACATGCGTATGCTCGAGCGGTAGGTAAGGTTTCGCCGAGGGTTTCGCTGTCTGCCGGGATGTCGTAACCAATACTTGAATATTTATCTATGTGGTAACCGGAGAAAACGTCTGCCGCAATAAATATAGACCTATAATTCTATCATAAATAACACATTAAAATTTCAGATTTGTTAAAACACTTTTAATTTTTTTTTACATTTTCAGAAATGTCTGCCATGACCTCACAACCGTCATAATCGTCTGCCATTGTTATTTTTCATTAATAATAATAGTATATATTAAAATATCCAAACGACAGCTTTGCAGATATACTTTCGAAGTTGGTCTGATTTTACACCTGTCACACCTTAATGACTCCATACCAACCCCCGTCGAGCTGAGTTAGTCCCGATCTCTTGTATAGTAGGTATAGTTCGCCCAGCCGTTTTTTGCATGCGTTTCGAGGGTCAACAACGGCTGGGCGAACTATAAGAGAGAGTGACTGAACCAAGTTATGACTTTGGTAAAATACTTATAGTCTGCCGGCCACTGGCTCTTAAACTATAATATATCTTTCCTTTTTTACTATAAAATAATTGAGTAGAAAATTTTTGGTAAATACTTTAAATTGTTAACATTAACTACCAATAATGTGCTAGAATACGTAATTCATAAATACTAATATAAAACCAAAATTTGCTATTATACAAAAAAAATATATTTTTCTTTATTTACTATAGAATATGGTTTATACTCACAATTTTCGAACAAGCTGTACAAAACGAATTGGTGCCATCTCAAGTGAACTCCCGATAGCTCTTTATCCACGAGATATGGAAGTTAGTTTTCGGCATTTTAACAAACAGACACAAGACACAATTCACTTTACAAAACGAGGAACACAAGAACGTTTCAAGTAGACGATATCAAAGATATTAAAAATTGCCACCTCTTTGAACTATCGGTTTCTGTTTGCAATATTAATTGCTTTTACTGGGAATACCCTATAGTGTGGGCACGGCACATATAACAACCAGCAATATCACATCTTCTTTTTTCGCATCTGCGCAAGTCCGCGCGCAAGATAATCCTTGGTAGGAAATCCGTCAAACTGCCGCCAGCGGCGTCGTGTTTTTACGTCTGGTTTATTTTATTGCTATTGGAGTTAAATCGAAACCATAGGCGTGTATTTGTCAAATATTTGACATTGTGACAGACGAACGTTAATTATGACATTGTGTAATGCAAAAAGCGATGGTGTTTAAGCAATAAGAACTTGTACAAACCAGATATTTTCTTCCAAGAAGAATTTCTTTAGATTTCCTGCTCATACAACAAGGTATACATATATTTCATAACCCATTGATATTTGAAATGTTATATTACGGCTCTGTTAAAGGAAAATCATACTTATATATTTCAAATCCAGCCCTGACTTTTCCTACCCAACTGACATTAGCAAGGTCAAATTTAATTTTTCGCCTGACAGGTCGAGTAATATTGCTGGTTGTTATATTTGCCGTGGTGTGGGTTTAACCTGGGTGATTCTATGAAGTAGTAAAGTACCTCAGTGTAATGTAATAAAATAAACTAATAAACACGTGCCGTGCAATAATCAATTTTTTTTATTTAACCAGAGGTTAAGAAATTCCGGTTAAATCTAAAATTAGTGTCGAACGATAGCTTATAAAAACGAAGATAGCAAAGTGCAAACCATTTTGCTCTATCTTTAGTCGTTTAGATTTTACAGGCTGTCAAACTAGGCAAATGGTCGATTTTCAACTGTCATTATTTCAAAAACAGTAACAGATAGGTATAGGACATTATTTATGAAATATGTCTAGAATTCTCCGCAAAATCCAAATATGCAATAATATATAGGGTGTTCCATTTAAAAAATAAAACTTTTTTTAATCCCGCATTTGTGGAATACCCTGTATACAACTGTGCTATGCCACAAAAAACTTCACATCATACCCTTTATTTTCTGTATTTGACGTTTTTTTCTAAAACGTCCATTGAAAAAGTTAAAGGCTGGTTCCATTTATAGTGAAACACCCGGTACAAAAAATGTATTGTTCATTTTCTCCGCTCTTTACTAATCGATTGTATTTTCCGAGGTATAAAATTTATTGCTACCAATCCGGTAAATTTTTACTATCCAATTAAAGTGACGGCATTTTATTCTTTGTTTTACTAGACTCCTCGATGTAAATAATTAGAAAACGAGACGAATGACATCTATAATCTATCACTACATTTGGCATAACCCAGAGATAAATAAGCATAACCCAAAGCTATGAAGGGACACGAAACGGCCGCTTGCCATCGATTTGATGGGGAATGCAGACGCGTAAGCTTGTGCGGAGTCTTGAAGCACAAAAATAAAACAATCATATTATGAACAGTAACAGTTTTTATTGAGGTAAATTCTAGAAAATTCTAAAGTCTACATAACAAGCGTTGTAAAGGTAGGTATTATACTGAATTATTTAGGAAGAGCAATTTCCAAAATATTTGACGAATTTGTGCAATGTTATAAATTTTCCTAGAAATAATTTTTAGGAAAATCAAAGGCCAATAACGTAAGCGTCTATCAAATAAAATACAAATTCTTTCGAAAATACAAGACATAAATTACTAAAAAGGGTTATCGGTTTCCTTATCTGTTTTCAAGACACAAGAAAAATGATGCTCGTCTTAATTTCATCATGAGTATCATTCATATAAATTAAGGCACCGAAACTATATGAGTGTACAATTAAAGGTGAATTACTTCTTGGAAAACGCAGTTGGTTTCCAAAATGTGTGAGCTGAATTAAAATAGTGTTCTATATGTTTTTCAACACTGTGAAGTGGTATGTGAACCTGCAGACAGCAGTGGCATAAATATCTTTGAACTAAGTAGGTGATGATTATAAATGTTTTTCTTTTTTTTTATATTATTGTATTAAATTCAGTATTAATTCCAGCGGATGTTACTCCCCTGACCGAATAAGAATACCCTGTTATTAATTTATTTGCCTATGTATTTTTGAAGATTGTGTATTGAATGATCAAGATCACGACATAAAATTACGTACATAAAAATTATTTAAATTAATTTAAAAATGGAAAAATATAAAAACTAGGAATGAATAAATATGTACGAAAATAATCTTCAATTTCTATTTATTCTATTCTACGCTACACAGCACATTCTAAATGATAAATAGCAAGAGATTCTGTTTCTGTGATTAAGAAAAGTAACGGCAAGCAAACCCTGTTCTGAAAAGATGTTTTATCATTATTTACGAAAACCAGTGTCTCTGCCATATTTCTCGCCGTTACCTTTTCTTCTGTACATAAATAGTAATAAATAAATAAATAAATTACAAGAAAATAAATATTAACCCTACGCAAATGGGATTTTATTGAAAATAAGCAAGAACTAAATCAACTAAGTCACTAACACGACATTGAAAAATTAAATTTAATTTAGTAGGTGC
Organism: Pissodes strobi; assembly: GCA_016904865.1. Taxonomy (NCBI): domain Eukaryota; kingdom Metazoa; phylum Arthropoda; class Insecta; order Coleoptera; family Curculionidae; genus Pissodes; species Pissodes strobi. The sequence goes on along the minus strand of JAEQML010073909.1, from coordinate 8,678 downwards.
CAGATAATTTTAATTTGATAACAATTTTTACGTGTAAATAGGTTGAACTATTCTTATTGCTACAAAGTTGAGTGGAGAGGTTTTCGCCGTCATACGTTCAAAGACAGGGGGGAAGGAATCAAAAACCCACCCTAATGTTTTTTGTACAGAACTATTCGATCTAGAAATTGTACGGATTCGTTACGAAAAAAAAATAATAATTGTAAAATCGTTGGGGTCATATTGTTTAGAAAAATTTTTTGCCCCAAAAACATATAAAAACTAATGCAATGACGATGGTAAATACCATCACAAAATAAGCTGTACAATTTGTGGGATGCATGTATATCACAAGACTGGCACCTATCAAAATTTCTTCAAATAGAACACCAATATTTTTTCCTAACTCTGGACAGGTTGAGCTTCGGCTTCGGATAACTTCACTTTCGTTTTTCGGTCAAGTACGTCCCTGAATTGTTTGAGCGCGGTAGACAGAGACAGTTTTAGGCCTTTACTCACAGGGAAGAGTGGAAAGTCCGGTTTTAGGGAGTCCTGAAATATTAAAAAATTGGTAATTAAATTCTGGTTACTGAACCATAAACAACTATGTCAATGACCCATTGAGCTACAATAATTGCTATACAATTTTGACATTATTCATATACTCATTTATTTTATAGATTCATGATTAGTTCAAATAGTATTAAACTTACAAGGTTTTAGTAGTGTATACTTTGGCACTCAATACTCAATAAACATTATTCACATTTGTATTGGCTTAACTCTTTTAAAGCCAAGAATATGTAGTATGTAGAACAATTTCCCTCGTTTAAATTATTTTATACAAACAATTGCAGCTCAATTATAGCATTGCAACCTCTAAACAAACACCTTTAACTCGCAACTGGTATGGTAAACTGGTTAAATTTTTGAGGTATTGTTACGTTTTTGCCGTGGGTTCTGGACGAAATTACAACTTTTACTATTTCAAACTAATACTCTCTTTATTCTCTACCACTGTATACAATTAAACACACTAAACTGCTCTTATAACTTTGCAACTAATAGCTCTTTACAATTAAACATTCAATGATTAACTAACTTAACACCCTTTCGGTCTGCTACTTATATACAATCTCAAATCCCTCCAGTAGAATACTCGGGAAGAAGCGAGGCCACTCTATACGACTCTTCTCGACCAGGGCATCGAGATAATTCCAGTTGCTGAATCTTCGCAGCCGGCGATGACTCGGCAAGGCCAGTTCTATAGGGTAGCGCAAAAACATTCGGATAGTTGCTAGCCATGACATTGCCTCCCTCTTAAACTTGATCGTCCCGTTCAGCTACTTCATGTCCGTGAGATGCTTTCAGCCTGTCGAGGTGGACAACTTTCAGTTTGCTTCTGAGGCTATGTTGAATTCTAGGCACTTCACTACGTCATTAATTCTTTTGAAGACTGTATAGGGCCCTTCCCATACTGGCGTTAGCTTGGGAGATATTCCTTTCTTCCTTTGCGGAGTATATAACCAGATTTTATCGTTGATCTGAAATCCCATAGAATTAGCTTTGAGATCATATCGTGTCTTCCAGTGGCGACAGTAGAAAAAAAATAAAACAAAAAATAAATAATAGAAATAAAAACATAATCAATCATGATTTATTTAAATCATTCATTATTCTTTTTTTATTTTTTAAATTTACGAGGTTTTCGAAAGAATTCTTGAAGAATTTCGTCTTCAGTTAGATGGTCTCCAGTGTGTATATTTAATGAGGCCAGCCCATTAAGACGCTTCTGTCCCATAGTGTTTCTGAGGTAAGTTTTAATTCTTCTTAATGTCGAAAATGACCTTTCTGGCGTAGCTGTAGAAACAGGCAATATTGCCAAAACCGCTTCTGGGACGTCCCATTTTGGGAGGTCCTCCCATTTCCTCCCATCTCACTGTGCATGACCCAATACTCGAACCGACGACGACGTCACCGAACCTTTCACTTTCACGTAACTGATGAAACCTAAGCCAGGGGCGTAACATAATTTTTTCATTGACTTCGACTATATATATATTTTTAAATTTTTTAACCCATGTAAAAGTAAGGTAACCTATCGATTCCAATGACGTATCTGTTTTACAGGTTACGTCATACGTCATTTTATTATTACGTCATCTGTCACACGACAGTCGCGTTTTTTTTTATTACGTCATCTGTCATACTTGCCATTATTATCCACGTAAGCAACTCTATTTTATAGGTTATTTTATCTGTGACCTGTCAGTCGCCATTGTTTTATTACGTCATCTGTCACCTGTTAGCCGCCATTTTTTTTATTATGTCATCTGTCATACTTGCCATTATCATCCACGTACGCAAGTCTATTTTTTATTACGCATGCATCATAATCAACGATTATCGCACGCTGCAGCGTGCTTAAAATGATGTTTATGATGCGCCTACTTTTTTAAAGGTTGCTATAGAAATATTTGATCATGTCAAATGTGACAGATTAATATATTCGTCAATATTTAAAACATTTTTGAGATTATGATGCATTCGTAATAAAAAATATCGTATGATATACGTGTATAAGAGGCCTTTAAAGCCCTTGCGACTTACAAAACACTCCGCTGCGCGTCGTGTTTTGGAATATGTCGCGCGTGCTTTAAAGGCCCTCTTATACACTTATATCATAATATACTATTATAGGATATTTTATCCGCCACCTGTCAGCTGTCATTTTTTTTTACGTTATCTGTCACCTATAAGTCTCTATTTTTTATTACGTCGCATATCATTATCCATTTTTTCTTACATTACGGAAAGCAAATGCAATTTCTACATTTCGGAAATTTTAAACCGTCACCGACTATGCTACGCCAATGCCAGTATAGGTGAGCTCAAAACCCAGTGCCTTAATGGCCAATTAACTGCCCATTAGGACATCAAAATGTGGAATATTTTCAAACAATCCTAGCCTTACAGATCGGTGAAAGTTGAATTTGAGAAATTATCTGAATAGAATAAAAATATTGTATAAAAGTTTATATGTAAAATATTACGTATCATGCAATAAATCGTGGAACGAATATTATGTTTTTCCATGCTGTTAGCTGTTCATAAGACGCATGTGTATTCATCGAGTATGAATGATATTTAAGTATTTATTTATTTTGGAGCAGATAGGAAAAAGAAACTAAATCAAAAATTTACAGCACATATTTCTTAATAAATGTATATTTTATGACCACGTATAACACAAAGTCGCGGGCATCCAGCTAGTTTTTAATAAAGGCATAAAAAGTAAATAGGTACTCTCTATATTATGCCATTAGGAAACCTGCTTTAAAGGTTAATTTTTAACGAATTTTGAGTGAAAAATGGGCGTGGCACCCTAAAATTGTTGCGGCGGGCTTTTTCCCTATTTTTACTAAGTTTCTTTTCACATATACATGTGGACCCCCCCCCCCCTTTACAACATTCTGGATCCGCCACTGGTGTCTTCAGTCCGTCACTGGATTTCTCCGTGTTTTCCCTGACTAATTCATGGATGTATGCCAACTTTTCCTTAAGTCTTGAATTTCCATATCCTGGTTGTCTGGCGTTTCGAATAATAGGTCACAGGGTAAAAGAAGTTCTCTTCCAAATAAAACCATGGCTGGTGTTAGTCCTGTCGTGTCATGGACTGCTGATCTATATGCCATCAAAAATAGTGGTATGTGTTGGTACCAATCTTTCTGATGTTCATCTACGACCTTTGACAAATGTTCTTCAATCGTCTTGTTAAACCTCTCAACCATGCCGTCTGATTGTGGATGTAAGGCTGTAGTCCGTGTTTTATGGATGTTGAGAAAATCACAAACTTTCTGGAAAACCTTGGATTCGAAGTTGCGTCCTTGACCTGAGTGCAACTCTAACGGAACACCAAATCTGCTGAATAGGTTATCCCCTAGATCTTGTTTTGGGTCCTTAACTTACGGCACACGTTGAGCACTGCCGACACCACGATTTCACATTCTGGCAGTAGTTGACTCAGTAAAATCTGTCGCGGATCTTGTCAATCGTTTTGTTCACTCCGAGATGGGCACCAGCCTTTTCATTATAAACTTCTTCCAGGACTTCCGATATCTTCTTCCTTGGTACCACTAACTGTGTCTTCACTACTTTTCCATCGGCGCTTTCCCAGGCTCGTTTAAGAAGTCCATTATCCACCACCAGGGAGTCCCACTGAGCCCACAGAGTTTTAAAAGCAAGTCCTTTAGTTGAAATCTCTCTCCAGCTTGATCTTGGTTGATGTTCTTCTTTAGCTTTTAGTAATAGTGCTATTTCACTATCCTCAAGCTGATCCTTTTTAAGTTGCTCTGTGGTCCACTGCTGATCAACTTCAAATTTAATTTGCCTAATGGGAATAATTCCGTCTCATTGATCTATTCTTTGGCAATGATTACAATTATCCTCGCATGGCCTTCTGGATAAAGCATCTGCATTATTATGCAATCTCCCTGCCCTGTGCTTAACCTTAAAGTTATATTGTTGTAACTTTTCAAGCCATCTAGCTACCTGTCCTTCAGGCTGTTTCATATCCAAAAGCCATTTAAGTGCTGCATGATCAGTCCTTATTAGAAATTCTTGTCTATACAGATATTGATGGAAATGCTCAACAGACCGTACTATTGCCAAAAGCTCTTTTCGGGTTACACAGTAGTTACGTTCAGGTTTCGAAAGTGTTCGACTGTAGTATTCGATAACTCGTTCTTCCCCTGCTTGTACTTGCGATAAAACTGCTCCGATGCCGGTGTTACTTGCATCTGTGTCCAATACAAATTTACCCTTTTGTTCCGGATATCCCAATATTGGACTAGAACATAGTGCCGCATTTAATTTCCTGAACGCAGAATTACAGTTATGATCCCAGTTATAATTTTCTCGTTCTTCAGTGAGCTTATGTAGAGGTGCACACAATATTTGCACATTCTTCAACAAATCTTCTATAATAAGTTCATAGTACAAGGAAGCTACGCAGTTCATGTTTGTCGCGAAGACGAGACCAGTCCTTGATTGCTTTAATCTTCCGTTGGTCGGTTTGGATTCCCTCCGATGACACGACATGCCCGAGAAATTCAACCGTTGTTGGGAAGAAAACATTTCTTTGGATTCAGTAAAAGCTGAACATTCTTGATTCTAGTAAAAACTTCATGCAGGTTTTGTAGGTGCTTTCGAAAGTTTTTCCCATTACCATTATATCATCAAGATAGACCAGGCATGTCTTCCAAGTGAGGCCTCATATAACAATTTCCTTAAGACGCTCAAAAGTAGCGGGGGCATTGCATAGTCCAAAGGGCATTAAACAAACCACTTCCGGTAGAAAAGGCAGTCTTTTCCTTATCTTGTTCGTCAATGCCTACTTGCCAGTAGCCCCTCTTTAAATCGAATGTTGAGAACCAATGAGAAGCTGCTAGTTTCGTCAACGTGTCATCAATTCTGGGAAGTGGATAGCTGTCTTTCTTGGTGACGTCATTGAGCTTTTTATAGTCCACGCAGAACCTGGTAGTCCCATCTTTCTTGGTGACTAAGACAACAGGAGACGACCATGGGCTTGATGATTCTTCAATAATTCCATCGTCAAGCATTTTGTCGACTAATGTGGTAACCTCTTGCTGCTTCATCACTGATAGCGTCCGAGGATGCTGCCATATGTGGTGAACACTTCCAATGTCGATTTTATGTTTTATGATGCTCGTTCTTCCAGTATTGCCATTTTTCCTTTCAAAGGTTGTGCTCTGCTCTTTGATAAATTGTGTAGCTCTCTTCAGTTTTTCGGAAGACAGATGATACCACGAGTTCTGCAAATGTTCTAGGACTTCCTTAAGTGATGTTGAGAGTGTTACTTCTGACTGCATTTCGCAACTGGTTACCTACTGCACCGGCTCGCAAGTGGCGATCACATCTCCTTTATTGATTTATTGATCATTTTTTTGATGGAATTAGATGCAATATTTGCTATCCTTATCGGTATTTCGCCGACGGTTTTGACTAGTGCTTTGCCTATGAGGTGTTTGCAAGGCAAATCGTGGTGTTGGATAAGTCCGATGCAGTCAAATTCCGTCTCCAATTTCCCAAAAATTATCTGCTCGGTATTTCCGCTTATTCTCACAGTACATGCCGCCACTACTTTAGTCGGTGTGCCATCTTCTGTTTTGGTAAGGATGAACTCTTCAGTGCCAAACTTCAGAAGATTAAGCTTGCTGTCAAAAGAGAATCCATGATGGCCAATGAGATCCATTCTCAAAATAAATTCGTGCTCTATGTCGGCTACTAACACTGTGTGGTGTAATTTAATTCGTCCCAGTTAAAGTTCTATATCCATTTCTCTAAGTACGTCAGCTGTCTCACCGGTAACCGCACGTAAAAGTACATTCTTTGATATGGGTAGAACTTGTACTCTATTTACTCTGTTGGACCTTATCAAAGATACCGCCGCACCAGTGTCAACAGTAATTGTTTGGCTTTTCCGTTGATCTTTCCTTTAATAGTTAGACTGTCGGCGGCTTTTCCTAGGTTTTTTATGGAGACGATCCTGGAGGCTTTATCTTCTTTAGCCAACACCCGCCCCGCAATGTTGACTCTGGTTAGAGATCTAGACTCGGCAGTCCCTTTTAAAATGCCCAGTCCTGTCACATCTATAGCACTGATTTGATGTATTTCGGTTACGTGGCCTATCTTCTATTGGCTCCCTGAATCTCTCCGTGGCCTGAAGAACTTCCGTTAATTTCTTCAAAATTTCGCCCATCTCAGTTAATTCACAGCTGTTTGTTGGCTTTTCTTCCTGGATGGATACGGCCCTGATGTTTAGCTTGGAAATGTTACAGGCCGCCTCGATTTCTACAGCTCTGCCCAAAGCTTCACAGCTGTTATCAAATTTGGTTAGACGTAGCATTTTCTGGTTATCTGGTACTATCCAGGAAATATTGGGCAGGAAGTTCCTCTTGAAATTCTTCCGTTGCTCCCGTGTAGGCCAATTGGATGAAACGTCTAATGTCTGCCTCAAACTCTAGCAGGTTTTTACCAGGCTTCTGATGTCGGGACTTTACTTGTGCCTGATACAGTTGTCTTCTGTGTTGGTCTCCAAATCATCTCTCCAGAACATCCACAAGTATGTCATATTTCCCTTGTTGGCTGATGGGAATGGTCTGTAGAAGTTCTAGGGCAGAACCACGAAACGCTACCAACCACTAGTGATGTAGCCATTTCTTCATTATTCCAACCGTTGGCAACAGCAGCAGCTTCAAATTGTCTTCTGTACATCATTGTCCAAGATACCAAAGACATATAAAAAAAGAGTAGACGGAGTAGGTCATTCATAAATTACCAAATGTTTGCATGCCAACATTAGAAATATTAACGTGAAGAGGGGATAAAATAAAGAATGAAAAGCAATGAAGATGGCGACCGAAGCGCGCCAAAGATTTCATTTATGTAAGCCCACAATGACGCGCGTGCGCCATGTTTCTCCAGGCGGCGCACCATAGGCGTAACATTTTAGGGGACACCTGTTTAAAGCCAAGGTAACATTGAAATAAGCTTACTGTCAAGCAGAAAATATTAAGCCACCACAACAATGAAAATTACTAGACACAAAAGAATAATTTATTAATATTGAAATATGCACATAACTAAAAAAATAAAAAATTTAGGTCACAGTTCGGGAGAAAACCAATTTACGTTTAATTGATAATTGATTAGAGGATTAATATAATAGAATAGAATGGAATATTTATTAACGCTTTCAGCATATACAAAAAACAGACACAAAATACTGCACAACAACTTTAACAAGTAGTAAATAAATTATTAACAATAAAAAATAAAATATATTCAGTATTATTTGATATAATTTGTAATAATATAATTACCTAGATGGTAAACAACAAAAGAAAATATTTAATCACCCAGATTAAAACTCACAATCAGTTAGGTCTTGTAAGATTCCATAATATTTTTTTTTTAATTTATTACATTTGATATTAAAGAAATCTATATATTTTTATTTGTATTTTCATTTGCCAATTTTGATATTCGACATGGAGTGTTTACATCGTAGTTAGTCCTATGATATGTAACAAATGTGTGTGAATTTCTACGAGATCTTTGTGGAAGATGGAGTACCACCAGCTGCAGTAATTCCAGAGAATTGATCATATTATTATCTATTTTAAATAGAGTACATAAATCAAAATATTGACGTCTAGAATCCAAAGTGCGAAGATTAAAAAATTGCATATTATCATCATAGTTATTAGAGAGATTTTAAGCCATATAAAAGTAACAGCATTTTTGGGCAGTGTTATGGTTAACGTTATTACCGATAACGATTACGACGCCTTTCATAAAAGAGATTTCAAGCCCCTTAACACGAACGACAATAATCCTCTTAAAAATAACGGCAATGACAAATGTCACAGATGATATTTTATTTGTGTATATACAGTGTGTCCACTTAAGTTCGCACCATATGGGAAACTTTTTTATTATTAATTTTACGAAAAAAAGTTATTCTTCATAAAAAGTTCTGCTTGGTCCAAAACCTAAAATGCAACTATAAGATATCAATTTTTTTCAGTACGTATACGAGGTTTGTCAGAAAATATGAATTTTGCACAACAGTAAAGTAAATTTATTTTTGAAAATATCGAAAACTTTAATCAGTT
>MU195771.1:0-13175 GCA_016904865.1 Pissodes strobi | reverse complement strand
CCAAGATGGCGGAAAATGAAGGTGTTTTGTCGATAGCTAGTGAAGAAAATAGTGTTTTCTGTAATATATGTGAAAAAAAATGCGCAAGAAGCATTAAATGTGTTAAGTGTTTAGTGTCTTTCCATAGCCAATGTATTGTAAAATCGCCAGGCTTCATTGTTCAGGGAATAAACGAGGTAGTTTGTGTTGAATGCAATGACAAGGCCGATCTTACGATCGCCGATAAACTGCGGTTTTACGCCCAAAACAACGGATTGTTGAGCTCCTTGGTTATGAGCCTAAATGAGATCAACGACCTACTTCGTGATAAAGTGTATTTTTTGGAGAAAAAACTGGAAATTGCAGAAAAATCGGAAATTAAACCATCGAGGGACATAAGTGAGGTTAGGAATCCTGTCACCCTTCCCGCCATTTCCTCAAGTCCTCCTGTTGCCCCTCAACCAGCAAACGTCAATGCCATTAATTACAATGACAGAAATGACAGTGTAAAGCTGGTACCAACCAGATTTGCCAGATTTACCCAACCAGACAGTAAGGAAATGGCCTCTGCTACGGAACCATGCTTGTCAATGTCAACGTCAGACGGAACTTTAACGTGTCACGCGAACCACGTTAATGTAAACACTGTGCAGGAGTCAGTCTCAATCCCAATAGTAAATGAGTCCACAGTTTTCCCAAAAAACAGTAATGTGGAATCTCTAAGCACTGTTACAGCCAAATCATCAACTTCCAGGCAACAAGGGCTAAACAAGGACCATAACGACCGAATCACGTCCTCTCAAGTATCTAGGGCTGTCGCTTTAGCACAAAAAAAGTCCACCTTGACCCAAGGCGGTGAAGAAAGGAACGCCGAGGTTTTCGTTGAAAATCAGGAATGGACAGTAATTCAACGGAAAAAGCGTAAACCCAACAAAAATATGCGAACAGAACCCCTGAGGGGTACCAATGAGACTCCATCAGTTCTGAAAATAGCTGAAAAAATGGCTTTCCTCTTTATCTCTGGACTTGCACCCGAGACTGAAAGTCAAACTATATAATTGACTTTCTGAAAACTCACAATCTACATAAAAACTGTGTGTGTGAAAGAATGAACACATTGAGGAAAAACATCTACAGTTCCTTTAAGCTTGCTGTCCCCATATCTACCAGGGAAAAATATATTTCAACTGAGCTTTGGCCTCCAGGAACGGTGGTGAACCATTTTCTAAACATCCAACGCCAACCTATGGTGAACTCGAAAACCTTAATGGATCAGTCGAAGCAACAAATAAGAAATTAAGGGTTCTGCATCTCAACATACAGTCCCTTAGAAACAAAATCGACTTAATGGAGGCATTCCTGGCTGACAAGGCCCATGATGTTATCTGCTTATCCGAGCATTGGATGACTGAGGTGGAAGCAGGCTGCCTGGTGTTGGATCAGTTTGAGCTAGCGAGTGTCTTCTTTAGGGTTAGTACTACTGGAGGCGGAGTTGCTACTTATGTAAGGAAAGATTTAAATTTTTCAACCATAAATTTTGTTAATAGTTTTAGTATTGAGAAATGTTTTGAATGTTGTGCTGTTTGTCTGAATGATTTTAATGTTTATATAATAACAATTTACAGATCACCTGGAGGCAATTTTAATACTTTCCTCAACGCGTTGAAGGGTTTACTAAATAGGTTTGGCACCTGTAAGAACATTATTTTAACAGGGGATTTTAATGTCCATTTTGGTACCACACAGAACCATTCATTACAACTTTGTGATCTCTTACCAACCTTTGGCTTTAAGCAAACAATAACTCAACCCACAAGGGGTGGCTCTTGCCTTGACAATATGTTCGTGAACTTTTGCACTGGGGATTTTGTCGCCTCTGTTAGGGATGTAAGTATCTCTGACCATCTGGGCCAGGAGATTGAGGTATTTGTTGGTAGTAGGGTTGCCCCCGTTGTTGAAAAACAAATTTGCAGACCAATCACTCAGGCTGGAACAAATAAATTTTATGATTTGATTAGCTCATCTAACTGCGAATTTGTTGACGATCCTAACTCTGATATCAACAATAAATTTGTCAAATTCTTGGAAATTCTCCAAACTGTCTGCCAACTCTTTCCCTGAAAAAACATATACAGTAAGGCCAGACCAGCGTAGAAAGATCAGTTGGTTTGATGGGTCTCTAAGGGCCATGAGAGACCACCTTGGGTTTCTCAAGGAATGGAGTGAACAGTACGGCCATGCAGGAGCTCGACAGGAGTACAAAACCTTTAGAGTGAAATACAAAAAAGCCATACGAGACGCTAAAATAAAAGCTAATGATTTTTACATACAGTCTTTTAATAATCCATCCAAAACCATCTGGCAAGTAATAAACTCAAAAACAAATAAACATAAAAAGAACAACACTCAAATAATCAATGCACCATAACATCAAATAAATTTAATGACTTTTTCTGCAATATTGGACATGAAACAAGTAGTACCATCCCTCCCTGTCAAGGAGATCCTGTCGAGCTCCTGTCTGGCCTGGATGTAAAACAGTCTTTTCATTTAGGCTCTGTGTCTTTTTCTGAGGTCAGAGACATTATCTGCCAACTGAAATCTTTGGACTTAATTCTAAACTTATAAAATCCATTAAGCACATTATAACCATTCCTTTGACTAAGCTTATAAATAATTGTTTTCGAGAAAATATATTCCCAGATATTTTAAAGATTGCCCAAGTTACTCCCATTTTTAAAAAAGGCGACCCAAATCTACCTGGTAACTACAGGCCCATCTCTTTGCTGCCTATTATCTCAAAGATCCTGGAAAAGTGTCTTGCAAAGCGATTAATTTACTTCTTTGAACAAAATAACCTATTTACTCCCTGCCAATTTGGCTTTAGAGGTGGGAGAAATGCCACTAGGGCAATTCTTGATTTTGTGTCTTATATTTCAGATTCTTTTAACAAAATGGAATTTACAGGGGCCTTATTCTGCGATTTAAGTAAGGCATTTGAATGCGTCAACTTATAAAAAACACTCAAAAAATACAATTTTTCAAACTCCAGAATTTCCTTGATAGAGTCGTATTTTTAGAGAATAGAACCTAAGTTGTTAAGGTTGCTGGGGTCTCTTCTGTGCAGGGTGAACTGGATATTGGCGTACCCCAAGGCTCCGTCTTGGGCCTAATTCTTTTCCTCATTTTTATAAATGATCTACTCCTTATCGATCGTAGAATATTGTTCACTCTGTTTGCTGATGATACCACAGTTGCTGTGTCGACCAATTTCATATTAAATACTTTAGCAGCGCTCGACAGACTTAAGAATATTGTTGAAGAGTGGTTCTGTGCAAACAGGCTACTCTTTAACAACAAAAAAAAAACAAATAAAACGCTATTCTCTCTCAGAAATATCGAAGGAGTGAATGGGGACTTAGGGGTTGAATTTCTCGGGGTACGGATGGACGAGGTGCTTCGTTGGAATGTACATATCCAAACTGTGGCTGAGAGGTTGAATTCCGCACTTTTCGCCCTTCGCTCTCTATCAGGATGTTCCTCAAGATCCACACTTGAAATAGCTTACTTTGGTCTTTTTCATTAAATTTCTTCCTATGCTATATTAGCATGGGGCATACACCCCAAGGAGATCGAGTATTTAAACTGCAGAGGAAAGCCATCAGAATCCTGGAAGGTCTCAACTACCAAGACTATTGTAGGGAAGCATTTAGAGCTCAGGGCATACTTACTATTCCTTCCTTATACATCCTTGATAATTTGCTGCATATTCACAAAAACAGAGGCGACTATATGACTCATGCAGGGGTTCACGGACATAATACTAGTTCTAGAGATAGGCTGGTTCCCATGTACCAACGAATCATGAGGTGTCAGAATGGTCCAGGATACTGGGGGTGTTAAGCTTTTCAATAAATTACCTTATGATGTGCAAAGTCTACCCTATGTACCCTTCAAACGCAAAATAAAACTACTTTTGGTTCAAAACTCTTATTATTCACTCCAGGAGTTTGTAAATTTTAACCTTTAGACAGCAAACTATTAAATGTGTTGATTTTTTAAGTTTTTTACACCTTATATATGTTGTTTGTTTCAAATTTTGTACACCTTATGTTTTTTTTATTTTATCCACTTAGTTTAGTTAGTAATAATAGGAGTTCTATCGAATTTTATATTTTTTTATGTGACTTGTGTAAGTGCTATTTTGTACATTTAACATGAATAAATAATCTAATCTAATTTTTTTTATGGCAGTGGCACACACACTAAAGGGAGATCCTATGGCGCTCGACGAGCGGTGTGTGTGCGAAGATGTTGATTGACACGGTTCTTGAATATTTGTAGGTCGTAATTAGTGGGAAACAGATGTCCTGGAAGTGAGTTCCACAGTGATGCAGTGCGTCAGACAAAGGAGTTCTGGTAAAGCGATGTTCTAGGTGTTTCTAGTTGTACGACGAACTGGTGCGCTCCTGCCGTCTGTCGGGACTGTCTGACAGGAGTTGTCAGGAACGGGATTATGCGGGCCAAATCCTGGGAACATCTGCCATGAAAGTATCTGTAAAACAGAGACCTCTCGGCCACATGTCTGCGATGTTCCAGACTATCCAGATTCCGGGTCAACTCCGGATCGCCGACGAGACGCACAGCCCTCTTCTGAATGGAATCCAGCAGCTTTAGGGTATGCTTTGGTGCGGCACCCCAGATATGTGAGCAATATTCTAAGCACGGTCTTATTTGCGCTTTGTACAGCAGGAGCAACTGCTGCGGTGTATAGAGTTTTTTGTTGCGAAATAGCGCACCAAGCTTCTGGGAGGCTGATTTTGCGATGTTAGCAACATGGTCATGCCATGACATATTGCTGTTGACCGAGACACCCAGCAGCCCGATTGACGAGGATGAAGGAATGGTCGATCCTGCCATAATGATGTCAGGGCCTGCTGTATTGGCCCTCTTAGTAAACGTTGCTGCTTGGGTCTTTGCTGCATTGAACTGGACCAAATTTCGGTCGCCCTAAGTTTGAACTTTCTCCAAGTCTTGATTAATTGCTGTAATCTGCTCCTGTCTGCGGTGATGAGTCTCAGTCGCTGGTAAGGGTTTTTCTGATCTAAAGTGGGAGACAAGGGTACTGTCATCTGCAAAACTGTAAACAGGATTATTCGTTTCGATCAGCAGGTCATTAATATAAATGAGGAACAGAGTTGGTGAAAGTATTGCGCCCTGAGGCACGCCCGATGGTGAATGTGTCCGAGATGTGTCCATCGACTGCAACGTGTAGGGATCGGTTCTTAAGGAAACTGGCCAGCCAGCTGCAGAGAGAGGCGGGCAGTCCCAAGGACGGCAGTTTGTTGAGCAGTATGTCATGCCAAACTCTGTCGAATGTCTTTGAAATATCCAACGCAATCGCTCGAGACTCTCCGTAGCTTTCAATTGCCCTACTCCATATATGAGTAAGCCAATATATCTCCTGTCGATCTCTCTTTGCGAAAGCCGTATTGATTATCGCTGATTATTCTGTTGCTCTCGAGGTACTTGAGTAGTTGCTGGTTGACTACACGTTCCATGACTTTGGAGATTATTGGAAGCAAGGCAATGGGGCGATAGTTTGAGGGCGTGGTTTTCTGGCCTTTTTTTGGAAGAGGTTGCACTCGAGCGACTTTCCAAGAGGATGGGTAAATCCCTTTTCTGTAAGAAAGAGAAAAAAGCCTGGAAAAAACGGGTGTTAGTTCGTTGGCGCAGTTCTTTAGCACGATGGCAGGTATTCCGTCCGGTCCTGATGCCTTTTGCGTATCTAGTTCTTTAAGGATTTTGCGAATATCACGGTGAGAAAACTTGACTTCTGCCATGGTAGTGTTGATGTTCGGTATAGTGGGGAGAGTCTTGCCTTGGGGCACGTCTAAGGTAGAGTGCGATGAAAACATTTTGGCGAGCATGTTTGCTTTTTCCTTGGCTGTAGTCGCCGTGATGCCACGTTCGTCCGTCAAAGGTGGGAGAGACGTTTTTGTAAAGTTGTTACTTACTGCCTTTGCTACCGACCAGAAATTCCTGGAACCACTGGGGCATTGCAAAAGTTTATTCCTGATCCTTTGATTGTGTTTGTCCTTAGTTTCATCGATCACACGCTTGCACTCGTTTCTCGCTTCGATAAAATAATTGCGATTTTCAGCGGTCCGATTTTGCTGCCAGTACTTATAGGCTTGTTGTTTCCTTCCTACAGCTCTTTCGCATCTTTTGTCGAACCAGGGCTTTCCTTTTGATGGTAACTTGATGGAATTTGGGATGTATGCTTCCATTCCTGAGGAGATTACTTGCATGATCTCTTCGCAGCAGTCTGACGGGTCGTCAGTGGCAAAGCAGACGTCGAGCCAAGGAAAATCTAGGTAAAACTGCCTCAGATCGTCCCAGTTTGCAGAATTGTAATGCCAGATTTTGCGAGGCAATGGTGGATCCTTCTGTATGAGTGGCAATTCACAAACCGTTGTAATAAGTTTGTGGTCGGAGGTACCTAATGGCGGACCAACTGTAACCTTGTACTGGTCACGATTGGTGGTCAGAAAAAGATCCAGGAGGGCGGCGAATTCGCCCCTCTCTGAGATTCGAGTTGGTTCGTCTACAAGTTGAGTAAGCCCGCAGCTGATGGCAAATGCTTCAGCTTCTCTACCTTCGTTGTCGGTCTTGTTGTGATGTTTGAGCCAGTTGGTGTTGTGGGCATTGAAGTCTCCCAGAACGATTATTTCTGAACTGGGGTGATCGACCTGTATTGAGTCAAAAGTGGTAGCTAGTGTTGAGAAAAAGCTTTGGTAGGCTCTATCGCTCGGAGGGCGATAGAGACAACATATAAACTTGGTTAATCCCTTGGCGGTGAACTTGAGCCACATGACGTCAAGGTTGTTCGGTTCGAGTGTTTCCTCGCGGTGACATGAAAGGTCGCTTCGTACAAAAAGGCATATTCCGAACTTATGTCTAAATCGGGTATGTAAGTCGTAACCAGGATAGGGGTAGTTCACTGTTGTTGTTGTAGAACATACTTGTGTTTCTGTAAGGGCTAATATGTGTGGTCTATTTGCTTGTAGATGTTGGTGTACCGAATTTATGTTTGTATTTTTATGTTGGCCTCTTATGTTGCAGAAATCAATTCTAAATTGGTTCGGTATCTTTGCTGTCTGTGAAATGCGGAATGAAGGGCTCCCAGGGCCACCCAGCGCCCGGAGATCCGAATGGCCGGGGAGTTTACTTCCGGAATATTTTGATCCTGGAAGCACCATCATGTCCATATATTCCTACTGTGGAACCCGGGACCACCAGCGCGGAAGCGGAACGTGATTTGGGAAAACCACTTAGCGCTTCCCAATTCTGGTGGGGTGGTCTTTCACCGGACGATGCGATTAGGCTTATGCATCTACCACCTAGGGCCGCTTCCACTCGAAGCATCGGCCTCAGACTCATTCCTTTGGCGGTCCCTAGTCTGACAGGGGTAAAAATGGGGTTTGTTGGATCACTCCCCAGTAATCAGCTCCAGACTTTGTACTTTGGTGTTCTCCAGCCTGGAGGAGGACGATGGGATTTGATGGGCTAATATAATCTACATATGTCACTCTTGTAAAAAGCGACAGATGTCAACATATTTCGCATGAGACTCTGTTCACAACAACTGTCATAAATGACATAAATCAGTTTGGAAATGGATATTATTTATTAGGTTTGTTCTAGGAGCGATTTCAAACGGTTCCAAACCGACCGGAGTTTGCGCATAGCGATATAAGCGACGCTTATATCGTTATGCGCAAACTCCGGATGGTTTGAAACCGTTTGAAATCGCTGCTAGAACAAACCTATTATTTTTTTGACAAATGACGTAGCGCATGCTGTCAAAACTGTCACCCTATCCTTACTTAATGTCGTTTGTCGCTCGTATTAAAGAAATTACTGAATTTATTTGAACTTTCTTGTATTTAAACTAACTGCTTTTCATGCACACAAAATACCTTGTACTTTACGTCTTCGTCGATTCTCTCAATTTAACCTTGCCAGGGACATAAGACTTCGAATATTTGATTCGAAACTTGAGTACAGTAATAGATTTGTCTTCTACAAATTTCCATCCGCCATTTTACCTTCTTCTATCTTCAACAGAAGAAATGCTACGATTTGTATTGTCTCTAGAAAATGCTTTAAAACACTCAAAAAGTCCTTAATTTAGTGTTGAAAAAAGTAATCACAGAGTATAGAAATAATTTCTAAATTTCGGTGCAAATAAACGAGAAAAACTACTAAATATCTTAGCGTCAACCAGAGTTACGACTGGGTAGATGGTATTGGCAAAGAGTATATAATGTAAAGAGAGGACAGTAAGACAGAGCAATCAAATTAGAGAGGGATAGATGAGAACTCCGACTTAAAGGGCGCCTCGTATGTTATCGGATTATATCGGACACAATCGTCAAGCAAGGACGATCAGCCAACACAGTGGGTTAAATATATCTCGTAACGGTCAAGTTTAGATTTATTAGGAAGATGTTTGGTTTAGTTTTTTAATTCATATTGTGTAATTGAAATTAGGTGTGTAAACTTTAAGTATGATATGTAACACAATTCATTTAATAGAATCTTTTAACAATCACTCGGTAAAATTTTGCTTACCTACAATACATGCATTTTTCATGACTTTTCTCAAAAAATCCTCGGATTTCTGATAAAACATTAAATGTTATAATTTTATTACTAAATATTCAGAAAATTCTACTCTAATAATTAAGCTTCATACTCACTTTCGCGAATTTCGCCTTTTTTGACATAAACTGTCATTTTCAGCTTTAAAATTATTCGCGGCGAAAAATTTTATTTTTTTTTACGAATTCTCCCATAATTGTCAATTAACCTCAAATTTCTTGACTGCTTTGCTATATTTATTTGTTTATTCTTTTCAGGCATTGGGTTCATTAGTTAAATTGTAGAATAGATACTTTGACCATTGGATAATAATATTAATTATAATTTTTTTCGGTGGAGATATTATTATTTTATGTTCCGTTTGCGTCCTATTGGTAATTATCCTAGAACTACAAAATACCCACCAGCTAAATGACATCAGAAAAGAAAATTTACATCCGGCAACGTCGCGATATCTCCGAGTTAAAGGGACGAGGTCATTGAAACGGCTGATGAAAGATCAAAGGAAATTCGCCGGCTGTCTTCTCTTTATATTATATACTCTTTGGTATATTGGCGCCAAATTCAAGCAGAGCGATGACTGGATCGTTGCTTCCCGGTTGAGTGTTTGCAAGGCACCCAATTGAATTTTTGCTACCCGCGTGACTGGGAGAAATAAAGTGGGAGATTGCGCGGAAGCGGATGCATTTGAGCGGGTGGAAGCAAGTTCTTTCTTTATTTGTTGTTTACATGTTTATTCCAGTTTTCAATTCTGGTATAAGTGGTGTTTGACATCGTGTGCGATAAAATCGGCTAAAGTGTAGTTTAAACAAAGTACAAAAATTTGATTTTTGGTGACCGTAATTATCAAGATATGATTAACACACTAAACAAATAAAATATTTAAAAAATCATATACATTTTGTGTAAATTGGACATTTGTAATCCAATAAATATATATAGGTGCAAAAAAAGACAAAAATTCAATTTAGGAATTTGGTTCTGATAAGCTGTTTAAATTTTTTTACTACAAAACATAAATGGTAAATAAAAATGGATGGCAATGAACTTGAAGAATATCCTCATTGTAAACAAACAATATCTGATAATGATCAATGGTATCCTCGTGATTTATGTATAATTAAGGTACACAAAAACTGCGCAAAATTATCTTCATCTGAGGTAAAATGCATGCCATTGCAGAAGAGAATGTTGCTATTCTTATGCAATGGCTGCAAGTGTTTTATGACGCAAATGCCTACATTTTTTAAGAAATTTGAAAAAATGCGAGCTGAGCTAAACGATTTCAAAATTGAAATAAGTTCTTTAAACACAGAAATTAAATCAAAATCATTACTACCAGAGCATACCAAGCCCTATGCGGATATTTTAAAAAGCAGAGCTGCTACAGTTGAAGAAACTAATTTAAATGTAAATTTTCCAACATTAATTATAAAACCGAAACAAAAACAAAACTCTGAAAAATCAAAAAAAGACATACAAAGTAAAATACATCCAACGGACCTCAAAATAGGAATAAAAAAGTTTAGAGCTACTGACCAAGGAAACATAATTGTAAAATGTGAAACTAAACAAGAGATTGAAACATTAAAAAAGGCTGCCGAAAATTGTTTACAGGATAAATATACAATGGAAGAACCCAAAAAACAACTTCCTAAAATAAGAATAATTGGCTATTTAGGAAATGGTACTATTGAAGAACTCAAGTGCAGTATAGGCCAGCAAAACAAATGGATTACAAATGATGACAAATACAATATTGTTCATATTTACAAATGGAAAAATAAAAATGCATCTACAATATATATGGAGTGCTCTCCGTCGCTATATCATAAAATAATGAAATTTAGAAAGCTCTATGTGGAATGGGAACGTTACCCTGCATATGAAGTTATAGATGTAACAAGATGTTATAATTGCCAAGAATATTACCACACAAGTAAAAACTGTACAAAAGCAAAAGTATGTGAATATTGTGCTGAAGAACATAGTGAAGAAAATAGTGAAAAAAGACAAAAAAAGTGTGAAAGTGTGAAGTTGTGAACAGGCAAATTTTAGGTATCAAAAAAACTACAATACTGAACACACAGCATCTGATTCGGAATGCCCGTCTAAAAATTATCACTTGAGAGTCCTAAAAAGTAAGATTGATTATGGTTTTTGATGGTTCTTTTACAACACGAGCAAGTTTTGAATGACATTAATATGAACGCTGTTCAATGTAATATTAGTGACCCAGACTTGGTAAAAACAAATGTTAGATATGATAAAAACAGTTTAAATGTCATCCACTTGAATATAAGAGGTATCAAGACAAATTTTGATAATTTTTTGGTTTTTTGCAGACTTACGAACTAAATAGATGTGATATAATAATTTTAAGTGAATGTCACAATCAACTATCTCAAGAAAACTTTAATTTTCCCTTGTTTTATAACAAAGGCGACTATAATTCGTTTGATGTTTTGATGGTATATGCTAAGTCTTACTTAAATACACAAATTAAAAATACAAAACTAAATTCTGGAATAACCTTAACAAGTATACATTTTAAGTATGTAAGTTTAGATTTTAAAATTATTGCGACTTACAGATCACCAGCCAGTAACCTTCTGATTTTCTTGATGAAATAGAGAACATGTTTCAAATACAAACTGTACATGATTTTACTATGTTTATAGGCGACATTAATATAAATATTTTAGGTAGAGATGATCGAAATGTAAATAGGTATTTGACTGTTTTATCATCACACGGATTTACCCCGGCAATTCAGGGTGTAACACGTCCCGAAAGTAATGCATGTCTTGATCATATATTTCTAAAAAGTAAACATAAATCAAACCTTATTAATTTAAGTTCATTTATAATAAACAGCGATTTAACAGATCATCTTCCAATCATGATAAATATTTGCAAGGCTCAATCACCTCACGAAGTTGTAAACGAAAGACAAAGGCTTACCAAGACTGACTCTGTAAGGCTGCAGAGTTTGGCAGAGTCTCGGGACTGGAATAGTGTGCTTTCCTTAAGTGATCCAGAAGAAGCCATAAATTACATCATAGGTCAAATACATGAAATCTTGGAAATGTCCAAAGTAACATATTATGATAAAAAACTAAAAAAAATAAAACCCTGGATAACCTTGGGAATAATAACTTCCATAAAAAATTACAAAAAATCCATCGCAGCAAAGTGTAAATGAATATAAGCAATATAGAAATAACCTAAATAAGGTAATTAAAAATACAAAAAATAAATATTATGAAAATTTAATAAACGAAAATACTGGGGATATCCGAAAACTTTATAAAATTATCTCGGAAGCAACAAACGAAACTAAAAATAAAACTAAAACATTATCACTGCTTTTAAACGAAAATAAAACACTTCTTACTGATCCTAGATATATTTCAAATTATTGCAATAATTATTTTGTCAATATAGGAAAAAAAATGTCACAGAGAATTCCAAAATCATCTGGATATCGCGTTTTTTTTTTTTTTATGGCAGTGGCACACACACTAAATGGAGATCCTATGGCGCTCGACGAGCGGTGTGTGTGCGAAGATGTTGATTGACACGGTTCTTGAATATTTGTAGGTCGTAATTAGTGGGAAACAGATGTCCTGGAAGTGAGTTCCACAGTGATGCAGTGCGCCAGACAAAGGAGTTCTGGTAAAGCGATGTTCTAGGTGTTTCTAGTTGTACGACGAACTGGTGCGCTCCTGCCGTCTGTCGGGACTGTCTGACAGGAGTTGCCAGGGGCGGGATTATGCGGGCCAAATCCTGGGAACATCTGCCGTGAAAGTATCTGTAAAACAGAGACATCTCGGCCACATGTCTGCGATGTTCCAGACTATCCAGATTCCGGGTCAACTCCGGATCGCCGACGAGACGCACAGCCCTCTTCTGAATGGAATCCAGCAGCTTTAGGGTATGCTTTGGTGCGGCACCCCAGATATGTGAGCAATATTCTAAGCACGGTCTTATTTGCGCTTTGTACAGCAAGAGCAACTGCTGCGGTGTATAGAGTTTTTTGTTGCGAAATAGCGCACCAAGCTTCTGGGAGGCTGATTTTGCGATGTTAGCAACATGGTCATGCCATGACATATTGCTGTTGACCGAGACACCCAGCAGCCCGATTGACGAGGATGAAGGAATGGTCGATCCTGCCATAATGATGTCAGGGCCCGCTGTATTGGCCCTCTTAGTAAACGTTGCTGCTTGGGTCTTCGCTGCATTGAACTGGACCAAATTTCGGTCGCCCCAAGTTTGAACTTTCTCCAGGTCTTGATTAATTGCTGTAATCTGCTCCTGTCTGCGGTGATGAGTCTCAGTCGCTGGTAAGGGTTTTTCTGATCTAAAGTGGGAGACAAGGGTACTGTCATCTGCAAAACTGTAAACAGGATTATTCGTTTCGATCAGCAGGTCATTAATATAGATGAGGAACAGAGTTGGTGAAAGTATTGCGCCCTGAGGCACGCCCGCGTTGATGGTGAATGTGTCCGAGATGTGTCCATCGACTG